>PVJA010011211.1:0-55312 GCA_004027025.1 Myocastor coypus
AAAAGAATTGGAAAAAAAAAAAAAAAAGAAAGTTTATCACAACTATCTCAGAAAAGGTGTGAGAACTTGTTTAACCCTCATGATTTTGTAAGTGATAAGTTCCTAAGGAAATTATTAAATTCCTGGCAACTCCTTCTTGCATACAGACTACGCAGATAAAACACTGATTCAAGACTTTCACTTGCCAATCAATAACCTGGGTGGGATAAAAAAATTGATGTTCCTCTGCCTAAACTTGCTCAACTGCCATCACTTGACTGATTTGCAGCTTCAGTATACTGTCTGAGCATCTCCCTCACTTTGGTTGGCATAGTATTTCTCTTTTCTCTTTTTCATATTTTTCGATAGAACATAAAAGATAAGATGATGCAGTGATTAAGAAGCGTGCACAGCCATTCCACTCAGGTTGCTAGGCGACGAGGGCCACATACAAGCTCAGGGAAGGCATCCTGGGCATCTGTGTGAAGGAGAGATGCAAGGAACTAACAAGCAAACTGCCTCGCTAACTGAGGAGTTATTGCTTTGGACACAGATGGTCCTGAATTTGCCCGAGAAAGGGAAAAAACACACCTATTTTAACCTCTCTGGTAGTTTATTTTTCCAAGATGTTTTTAGAGTTTTCCTCCATGGAAAGCTGACACATTGTGTTATAACAATCATAATCTTAAAAGAGCAAAGCAGGTATAAATGGCAGTTGAGCACTAGCTTACCAGTAGCCTGGATTACTTCAATTCCTGCACACCAGGCATGCCCAGTCCTCCATACACACACCACACCATCCATCCAACTGATCAATTACAAGGGTATTTTCTGACATTTTAGCCAACAGTTTCTGTCCCCTGTGATCATCATTTACCCTCTTAAGTTGCTGCAAACACTACAACATTGTAGACTCTAGCAAGTTTATTTTTTGTTACACAGCAACACAAGATCATGAATTAGAAAAGCAGAATAATGCAGACTGATGAATGAACATCAGCCTCCATTATTCTGCTCACCAGAGAAAAGCAAGGCAAGCATGCTGGTGCAGATCTTTCTTGATCATTTTCAGTACTTACACAGACAGAGTCCTCCCTATGTTACCTCATATAGTTTTTTGTTATTATATGGATTTTTCTCATATTATACGTGATACTAACATGTAATTTATAAACTTATTAACTTAACAGCAAAAACATAATTTCATGACTTCTAAACTATACCTGCATTATTTACTTCCATAAAACTTTGAAGGAAAGAAGTGATCAACTTCAAAATCATTATCACTAGTCTTGTACCACCTTTTGAACCTAATCATAGCAAGCTAGCTTCACTCATTCCCAATCACTTCTTTTTCCTTTCTATAACTATTAACTTCATTCCAGTGCTTTACCTGGCCTCTTATATTAAGGAGTCAAGTTGGACTCTTACATGCCAGAAATGTGAACTCAAAGCAGTTTAAATAAAAGCAAATGTGTGGCTACACTCCCAAACCGGCCAATTAGAAAGGGTCAGGAAAACAGAGTAGGAACTGCAGACTCACAAGTCCAGTGAGACTTGGTTCCCCCCCTGCACCCCTCAGTGACTCCATGATGCCTTTATTCTTGGGCAGACTCTCCCCTATATGGCCAACAGCATCTCCAAGCCTCAAAGTTCTTGGTAAGTCTAGGGGAAAGGGATTCCTCTGATTCAGTCCTGAACCCACACTATGGCTAAGGACCAGGGACTGTGAGTGGGGCTAGGCATGCCCATTCTGGAGCCTGGGAAACAGTTCACTCTACCCAAAACAGGACCCCAGGAGTCAAGGAGAGGTTATTCCCCAAAGCAAAATCAGGCAGCTATCACTAGAGATACTCAGTGGTCAGAACCATCAAATTGTCACTACCATTTGCCTGTGTGCTCTGCTCCCACAACCACTCTTTTTCTTTCCCCACCAGGTTCAGTGTGCAGACCATATCCATCAGCTCCTTCTTCCTCTGGCAACTGGTTAGATTTAGTCAACAGGAGGCATCAACAGGAAAATGGACAAAGTACAAAGAGTGATTTTAAAATATGCGGTATTTAAATCTTTAAAGTGGATTACAGAAAAAGACACATCCATAAATCCCTCCACAAAATGCCCCCTACTTCAAATCACTTATTATACCATTCTTGCTGCATTATGAAACAGTTCTGGAAATACTCCTTTGTCTTTATAAGATATGATAAAAGATATAGTGAATGCCTTTCTATTGGATGGCTGTGCTTTTGAATCACACTTCATAAATCTGTATCTCTTTCACTGATTGGATACAGGTTTCTCTATGAATGGAAGCCCATGTTTCCATTGGGCAAACATCTACAACCAAGTATGGCTTTAGGTCGTAACCATGACTCTCTTCCTCCCCCCTTTATAGGGTAAGAAACTTGCATTAGAGAAAAAGGGCAGGAACATCGCAGTGCTATTGTCGACCTAGAATTCTCCATTGTTTTTTGTTGGTTTCAATATTGTGCACACCTTGTCCATGTGTGCCTTATCTTTGGTGTGGGGCTTTCTCAGCAGCAGCCTCCCAACAAGCTCATCAGCTCATCAGCCTCTTTCTAGCAACCACAATCTCCTTCACCGCTATTCTTCATTCAACAAATAGATGTGAATACTGAAGGCTCAGGAGTCATCGCGATTTAAGCTGTGGTGATCCGAGAGCTACGCTGAGGACTGTAGCACGCTATTGATTCTGAACGCTCTTGTTTTGCTTTATTTAGGATCACACCTCTGGAATATGCCCCATAAAAATTCAGATTTCATAGTGGAATTGAAAGGAAATGGAAGAGGGAAAGAAAGGAGAGAGAATTGCATGGAGAATGGAAAGACTAGAGGAAGCAAAAAATGGTATCACAATAGAGTTAGCCTTTGAAGTACTAGAATCTTGGGACACACTGTACCACTGTAGGCTGTCCTGGAGCTGGCAACCTTTCACTGGGCTTCACTGTTTTGACCTCTAAAACTCTATGGGTTAAGCCAGAATGTCTTTAATCTAACCTTCCAAAGAGCAACTATTAATGATGCTTGCAAAAAAAAAAAAAAAAAAAAAAAAAAAAAAAAAAAAAAAAAAAAAAAAAAAAAAAAAAAAAAAAAAAAAAAAAAAAAAAAAAAAAAAAAAAAAAAAAAAAAAAAAAAAAAAAAAAAAAAAAAAAAAAAAAAAAAAAAAAAAAAAAAAAAAAAAAAAAAAATACCCTTACAATACAACTAGTTCAAAGAAATTCAAGATATTTTGAAATCAAGTGAATACATGCCCCCCTTGGCTAAAGAAGCAAGTTCTTTTTGAAAACTAGACAATCACTGAAATTAATAGTAGAAGGGAAACCTAAGGCACTGACCTTCAAGACAAAATTGTTTCTGTTCAGATTCTTGCTGCAGACCAAATTTTATATACAAACAATGTGGGACTAAATGGGGACATGCAGCAAAGCCCAAGGAAAACATTCCTGAAGCCAGCTGGAGCCCACACAGTCTGGCCAGGAGCATGAGACAAGACTGGAAACACTGCTGAAGATCTGCAGAGGAGGGAGGTTCCACCCATCTTTTATGATTTCACTGGTTCAGTCAAGATTGTGGAAGTTGTGGGAGGAAAATTTTAAAAGGCTAAAGCAGGAAATGAGCTGTAACTTGAAAGAGTGACTAAAGAAAATGGAAAAGGATGCAGTACACCAAACCCAAAAAGAGCTTAGAAAATGTAGCCTATTAAATCTGAAATTAGGTAACCGATAACATTAAAAAGGATACAAAAACAAACAAAACTTCTGAATTATTCCACGCTAAAAATAACCATTACAAGTAGCCAGGGTGGAGTAACAGACAGCATACAAGCTCAGTTCAGGAAAATTTTCATATTTAGGGGAAGGAGAGGTAAAGGAAGCTAGGAGCTATATTTTGGAGCATTTGATGTTTACTTTGACATGGCAAGGTATGCACAGAACACCCACACTAAGCCCAAGGAGAGTTCAGTACCCACAAAGAAATGTACAGAACATAGGAAAAGGTAGAGATAACATTAGCTGCGTGTTTTGGCAAAATGATTTTAAGTTGCTTACCAGGTAACTAATCAGTCATTTGGGCACGCCTCAAACACCACTGGGAAGAATGGTGAGCTCCTGGAAGAACCAAGATATGGGAAGAAGAATGATAGTTGGCAGTGTCTGCAGGAAGGTGGGACTAGGAACAGCGCATGGTAGCCTATTTGAATAACTGCCTGGAACATAGGTTCTACACTATTGCAATATACAGGCTGGTGGCTCATAGTCACTTGTATTTACTGAATATTTGACTGTGGCTGGCCTAAGTTCACCTGTTCATCTGGAAAATATACTCTATATTTTGAAAACAAAGCAACAACTTTATTGATGATTTTATATTGATTTTATATATATATATGATATATATATATAATATTAGGGATAAAAGTGGAGAAAAAATATTTGGGGAATATTGAATTAAATACTATTGTAAATTTTTATTATTATTATTTCTGTTTTTAGAACAGGGTCTACAAGGTCTCATGACATAGATGGGACTCATAATGATTCTCCTGTTTTCAGCCTCCCAGAATGCTTGGTTACAGATTCCCACTACCAGTCTTAGTCACCACCTCAGCACGCCCCATGGACAGGGCTGGCACGGCAAGCCTAGGATCACACCCTTGCCACTGGGCTCTGCCTAAGCACACACTTTAGTCTGCTGAGCTATTAAGCTGGCCCAGTGCATATTCTTTTCCTTTCTTTTCTTTCTTTCTGTCTGTCTGTCTGTCTTTTTTGTGAACTGTCTCCCTGGACCTTAGTGTAAATCATTAAGATTATTTTCATGTCTCATTTTGCTTATTTTTTAAATACTTGTTAGTGGATTTAAAATAACATAGGTAGTTCACATTGGTGGTTTGAGTTGCATTTCTATAGCACAGAGTATTGAACAAAGACCTGTCCTCTCTCTGCAGGCATCTGTGTTACTATGACACCAGGGAGGGCATGGCCTAGGCATTGCCATCTTTCCTTTCTCAATCAGAGCCTGGTTTCAGACTAAGTTAAGAGAAACACCACGAGACTCAACAGCTGCTGTGGGAGACACACACTGACACTCACGTGGGAATACATACTTATTAGAACAGTCACCACCTCCTCCTCATATGTAACCCACATACCATATATGTATACAGCTATATTTGTATATGTCAGAATAATATCTAGAAGTAGGGGAGGAATATTAACAGAATCACTTGCTCTCATGAGATTTGCATTTGTTTTGTCAAGTATAATCATTTGTTTGAGAGTCCTTAGTGCTGGCTAATAAGAGATACTTTGAAATTTAAGAGAATTTGAACTTCATGTCTTTTATTTCTCAAGGATAAACCAGTTAACTGAAAGGTAATTCCACCATAAGGCTTCTAATAATTGAAATATTGCTTATGACTAAGAGAGTAAACAATAAGCTTTTTCCTATGATAAAACCCTCTAGAATGAACTTCTAGACAGCACAGGTGGATCCTGGTCTCTCAGCTATCTTCTCTGAATTTCTGCTTTTCCAGCCCTGGAGAGCTATCTAATCCCTGCAGATTTGTCCATTCTGCTGGAATGCATCACCTAGCATGCCTTTCTTTCTGTACTTGCTAGCTGCATCAAACTTCTAGTGCAGACTGCTTGGTCAGTTTATGGTGACACAATAACTTTCCACACTGATAAAATGCAGACTTTACTTAAGCTAACAAAACAGTTCCCTCATAGCTAAGCTTTTAAGCAACTCTTGAGTTTTAAAGTTAGTCTTCTCTGTGTAAGGGTTTTTATCCCCGTATCAGACATTTGCACTTTTAGGCTGTCAAGCACTTATACCCAAGTTCATTTGTTAAAACAAGTCTGTTTTCCTTGGAGGAACTACCCTGTCCCTAGTTTCAGTCCAGGTGGTCTAAGTGAGGCTATTGTTCTTCCCACCTCAATGCTAACTGGCAATTGTCTTGCCTTATTACCATAGTTTCTTGGAAATTCCATCAGAAATACAAACCACAGTGGTTCAGAGATTGCTGCATGGATGAAATCTAGTACAGTGAAATGAATATCGAGTTGAAACTATTGGAAAGAATTGCATTTTGTTTGAACTAAAAGTTGATGATCAATAAGCTTCCAGGTATGATCACGTGCAAAGGCCTTGCCTCAGAGGATAGTGAAGTAAAAATAGAGAACAATTCTACTGACTTTATTGAGGTCCTGGAGAAACAATGTGCACGTCTAAATTTTTCAGCTGTATGAGCTAATTAAGTTCTAATTGTTGCTTATGGTACTCAGAGTGTATTTCCTTGCTGTGAACTGAAAGAATGTTGACTGTCATGACTCTTCTAATTTAGCCACTTCGGGATGATAAGCCGTATATTTTCCTATACATATTTGCAAAGAACAGGTTATCATGAAGTCTCTCTTGATGAAATTTTGCTCTAAAATCTCTTTTCCTTTGTCCTTTACAAAACAGGGGCTGAAGGGTCTAAATATTATTAGAACTTGCCTTGATCTGGTCCATCCATAACAAAAGAGCTCAAAGGTCACACACATCCTTGCTGAGTTTCTGATAACATTCAATGTCGAGTCATTGCTGCTGCTCATTGAGATTGGATCCCAGCTCTGCATGCACCGTAAGGCCCAGAAGCCGATTTGCATTCGGGCTTTGCCTGGTATCCAAATGCATGCCTGTTATTTCTTCCTTTCTCTTATAGTAACTGGTTTAAACCCCAGAGGCTTTGGGATCAGGAATCTACCAGAGCATTTCCCCTAATCTAGGAATTATAGGTGAACCCCTAGTACTTGTTAAGAAGTTCCTCTAAGGAAATTAAGAAACCTTTCTATGGTTAAAAAATTGTCAACTTCCAGATTACTGACTTCCATGGTGAATGTTACTATTTCCTGAATTTGTCTGATGTCAAATGCTTGTGATAGCATTAATTTATGGTTCTCTGTTTCTCATAGCCAGCTTTATCCTAATGACTAAGTAGTTTTCAGACTCCAGTTGCTTCTCACCAAACTTCAGTTAGGTTTTCTCTATGTCCCAGTAGAGAACAAGGATCCTATTTCTCTCCACTGACAGTGTACCATCTCACAATATGGCGGTTATCTAGACATATTTACACATGTATAGTAGAAAAAATTGATCTAAGAAATGAGAACACTGGAGATTCTTCTAGTCGTGATTTACTAATTACTGGCAGTAAATTAAACTGGATTAAACGCAAGAATATTGATGATCTCTCAAATATTCTCTTTCTTTATCTCTAGGGATTTGAGGATCAGCTCAGTGGTTTAAGCACCTGCACGGACAGTTCCAGTCAGAGACAGGGGATGGTGTTTCAGCCCTCAGATCCACCCTTAAGACAGCCTGAGCCAGCCCCCATTCTCCCAAAAAAATATCTTATCTCTAAGTTGAGTTAGTATTTTCCTTCAGTTGGTGTGTAGTTGAGTGACTGAGCACAGGCTTAGTGTTTGTGAGGCCCCAGGTTTAATATCTGATGCCACAAAAATTAAATCAAATTAAAATGTACGGGCCCCATTTTGCTGGATCTTGTGAGAACCAGATATGAATACACATGAAAGCACATTATAAACTTTTAAATAATATATATGTAAAGTATATCAGTAAGGAAGTATTATCTCATACTTCTTTTCAACCACAAACAGCCATATATATTATGAATGCTTGATGATTATTTGTGAGTTCACAAGAATGTATACAAACACGCCTAAAAATTTATTTATGTAACAAAAGGAAAATGCTTGCTATAAACTAAATGAGATACTAGGAGGCTGAAGATGAGGATAACCTCGCTGGTGTTTCCTCCTGTTTGACTTCTTGATGATAGCCACTATTTTCTAACATAAGATGGAATCTTAGTATTTAAAACAATTTTTCATTTCTCTAACATCAAAAGACATTAAACATCTTTTTTTAGTCATTTTTCACTTCTGGGTTATTATCTATTCATTTCAGATGCCAGTTTTTTGTTTGAGTTTTTAATTTTAAATGTTCTATGTTTTTTGAATGAGTATAAAGGTTGTTTAAAAGACTGAAGATGGAAATTCCATTCAATTCAGCTATTCTTGTCCTAGGTATCTTCCTGAAAGAGTTAAAGATGTCATATTGCAGTGATACATGATGCCCACGTCTATATCAGCACAATGATAGCTAAATCTTGGGATCCACCTCTCTGTCCATCAACAGATGAATAGATGAAGAAAGTGTTGTACTTATATGTGATAGACTACCACTTGGCCATAAAGAAGGATACATTTGCATCATTTGTAGTAAAATGAGATCATAATAACGAGTGAAATAAATGGGACAATGAAACCCTTGTGTGGTGGCTTATGCCTGTAAATTCCACTGCTGGGGAGGCTGAGACAGGATGAACACTACAAGTCTGAGCTGCTTAGCAAGACCCTGTACCAAGTAGAGAAAAGAAAAAGAGAAAATAAAAGCAAAGCAAAGCAAAGCAAAGCAAAGCAAAGAGCTGGTCATGAGCACTTGTCTACAGGAAAGCTTACCCAGCCACCAGAAGACTCAGTGACTAAGCCTTGTCCCCATATGGGGGCAGACAATGTCTCTCTGTGTAGAGATGGAGATAGCAACTAAAAGTCATAAAATAATATTTACCAATAGCACAGATGAGGTGCAAAAGGGTAAAGGGTCAGATGATGAATTTTGACTGTAAAGCAAATCCTGTGGCATAGCCAGCAAGCAGAACTAGTGCATTATTTGATATGATATCACTTTTTTTTGTCACTGGGATACTTAATAACCTGGTTTCTGAGTATTGTTAAATCAAATTCAACTAATTATGAGTACATAGTGTAAAAGGGAGGACCGTGGTTCCCAAACTGAAGCAGGTGTCAATTTTCTGGAACACCACCTTGGAATTCTAAAACATGGGAGGGACTTCCACCTTTGAGGGATTCCTGTGCTAATTTTGTTCTAGGTCCTTAGCTCTGCCACCTCTGAGGACAGCAAATGAAGACATGAGTGACAGATCTGAAGAGTCTCTGAAAGAGAGAGATTTCCTGGAGAATCAGTGAAACAGAAACAGGCTACTGAAAGGGCTAATCTCTTCTGAGAGGGTCCCAAACCACAGAGTACATGTCCTCACCTACCTGGGAGATCAGAGGTGTCTATTCTGAGTGAACTATCAGTACCGATGACCCTGCTGTACTAACTGAAACTCTATAGCAGAGCACCTCAAATAAAGAAAGCCTTAGTAACCTACAGTCATAGTATTAGGTATAATGCAGTTAAAAAAGAAGTAGTAGCAATTGCTGTAAAAGTAAAATGAATAGCTATGATCTCAACAATCATAAATACTGAAGTAGTATACATTGTGGTGTAGTAATTGGGGTCTGAACACCACACTCAGACCTGTCAGAATTGGGTCCTTGGCTCTGTCACTTATGAGTATTTTGATCGTATGAGCTCATTAACTTTTCTATACCTCAATAGCAACAACAGCAATAAGGGTGGGAAAGGCAGCATTGTCAAAGGAATTAATCTCACATAAGAGTACAAGGAAAAAGGCCAAAGGACACTCCTACTAGAGGCCTCGTGGCCTGATATATCTGCACATAGCCTTCCAGGAGAAGCACTCTGAAGTCAAGAACTGGTATTCTTTTCATCCTTCCATCTCTTCCAGCCTCAGAATTCATGGCTGTGAGAAAAATTCAGGGAACATGTATGGAGCTGGCATTTGTTATTATCAGCTGAGCACAAGCCTTTGAATGTTGTACCTTCAGCAATGAGACACTGACCAATGAGTTGCAAAGTGAAATAAAGAGTTCTCCAATTTTAGCAAAACTACACCAACATTCCAATATGCCAGACAGTGTGGTCAATATTGGGCACATGAAGCACAGCAGAGGAGGCACATGTATAACTTAAGTTGTTACAAGCCACTACGACCATTGCAACTGGTGACAGAGTTTGGAACCTAGAGCTCTGGGGACACAGAGGGAAAGTAGGGGGGACTTGGGATCTGTAGGTAACAAATGAGTTCATACTTGGATTGTAACAAGTTGACAAAAGCGGGATGGGATGGGTATAAGCAGAGGATTTTGGAAAGGCCAGTTGTCAGGCTGCTAAATCGTGGGAAGTGGAGGGTTGTGGTCAGGAGTTAGGAAATGATGTCAGTCGCTCAAGGCAACAATAGCGAAGCCGGAAGATAGCAGCTACACAAAGGGCATAAAGAGGGGGCTGAGCCAAGGTTACATAATTCTAGATAAAACTCTGCAAAATTAAGCTGGTGTAGAAAAGGTGGCTAGTTTTTCCTTTCATGGAGTAAAACTTCATCAATTCAACATAATTGAGTATAAATACGTCAAAATTCATCAAATATGAATTACAGATTTCTTTTAAAAATCTAAGTGCTTAGATTTTTTTGACTAGATGAGATATTTTAAATGACTTTCAACTTCTCTACTTTTAATTAACAGCATCAATGTTTATGAAAACAGTTAAACGGAGGTTCTTAGAAGTGAAGATCTTTTTCTGTCATGGATTGAACTAGCCTCTTTTCTGATTTTATTCACACACGCATTCTTCCAAATCTGGCTGCTACTTGCCACCAATTCCTGTTGCACTACTGTAGGAATCAGAATCTTTCCTCAGGCTGACAAGCTGCCTAGAGCACTGCTCTCAGAATCTTACATCACCTTCTCCCAAGACTGGCTGGCTTATATCAATCTGTCTCAATTAGGAGCATCTAGCTGGATACTGCTAACCCATCAGTAGCACTACCATAGGAAATAATGTTTAAAGTTACAGAATAAAATCAACTACAGTTTTCTCAATTCCCAAAATCCTGGGGTGACTCATGCTATTTGGAAACTCTGTCCATAGTACTATGATAAAGCTCAGTTCAAACTAAGTTCAAATCTCTTTTAAGAAGAGAATTTTATTTTACCTTCCATTAATGTGTTAAATTAGCTCAAAAATCTTAATTATCATAGCTTGCTGGAAACTTGCATAAAATCAAGGCATTACATATTTTCCAATTACTAGTACATTTCTGACATCATGAACTTCATGACTAATATAGAATTTATTTACTATGAAAAGTACTACTCTGAGCTTACAATCATGTTGACTAGAAATGTAAGAACAAGGAAATAGCTCACTAATTATGAAATTACCTTTGGGTGTACAACAAGGGTTGGCTCCTATAAGCTTTAAATTCCAAGTAGAGAACAATCTGTGCTCTATTCTAAAAGAATTTAGGGGTTCAGTACATCTGAAAGGTCATAGTTCTAACTCTTACCCATGCCTTAATAGTATAAAATAGCCTTAGTGTTAATATCGGTTAGAATACAGCATGGCCCTTGAAATCCCTAAGGAGAAAAAGGCTTGAAATAAGGGCAATCATGGTGCTATATTTGTCTTTTACTGTCCAGAAGATCATTAGTCCTTTAGAGTCAATTTGTACTCTGTATAATTCATCATACAATAGCCGTGATCAGAATATTACCAGAATATTTTCTCAGTGGAATCTACACAGTGAAGCCAACTTCCTACCAGTCTTTTCATTTGGTACCAGGAGTCCAACTCAATGCCAGCCATTTTTACCAAAATGTGTCAGAATTTTCTATATCAGTCATCTCCAAACTCAGCTCTATTTCCCCATGCACTTTTTTTTTTTTTTTTTTGTCTTTTTGAGACAGGGTCTTGCTATGCAGTTCAGGCTGGCCTTGGGCTCACTTTTGTAGCCCAGGCTGGTCTCAAACTCGCATCGATCCTCCTGCCTCAGCCTCCTGAGTGCTGGGATTACAGGCATGCGCCACCACGCCCGGCTTCCCCATGCACTTCTTCATGACCACCTTCAAAATGTTTTCTTCTTCCTTCTCCTGTGATTTGTCACCACATATGAGGCATTCTGCTTCATAAATTCCTTCAGAATCTGTACCCTCTCCTGCAGTAGTTCTTCTGGTATTCATGCTACCTCTGCTGGACCACAGCTCAGCCCCGTGAGTACCCACAGTGCCTATCCTCCTCTACTGGCTATAATCTGGCCTACTGTTCACATCAGGGCCTTGGCTTTGAAATATGAAATATGAACTTCTCCCTTCAGTGAAGATTGATCAACTTTCTGCAGGAAAGGACCTCCCTGAAGTATTTTTGAACTTACTAATGCTAGCATTTTTTGAATGCTAAGAAGTTAAAAAGTATCAAGCTTCTTTAACATTTAAAAAAGTAACTCTAAGTTGCATGTATCTACATGCATACTTTGAATTCAACTTTTTGAGGGTTAGAGCTGCAATAATTACATATACAGTGAACAATGATGATATTTAAGATAAAGTAAAGCTAGAAATGTCAGTTACATGCTTGATAAAGAGAGCTTATAATAAATATGCACAAGGGCATGATAGTACTGTACAATGAAAGATGAATATTTTGTGTTAAAACTTTCATAAGTACTGAAATTAATAAAGTCATAAGTTAAGGAGTAAGAGAGTGGGCAGATGAGAAGTAGAAAAGAATTTATTCTTATACATCTTTAGAAATGCAAATAAGAGCACTGCTTGAACATCATTTCTGACTGATAAAATAGTAATCACAGGTATTTATTTAGAAACCTGTTATAATTCCTTAACAGAAAGAAAAAATTTTAACTCAACTAAAATCTATTTGCTAAATGGTAATAAAATAAATTTCCAAAGAGAAAACAACAGGCGCCAAATGGCATATTATGGTCTACATGCTTGGAGATAATTCTTATCACTGTTAATGAATTAAAAGTCTTCAGGGGCCACAGAGGCAGATCACGTGCTCTGAACAACTGTACACTGTAAAGCTCAAAGGATAGACCCGATCATCCAGTAGGCTTGGGGGAAAATACTGGCTTTGTCTCTCCCTAGAAATGTGACTTTGTGCAAAATAATTCTCTGCTTCAGTTACTTCATATGTAATAATCCAAGCATGCTTGGTAATTAACTTCTTATGTTATCAGAGTTGAAGAGTATATAGATAACTTATTTGACTGAATGAACTATATAGCAAACTGTTTCTGTCAAATGTTCAAAGTAGCTAATAACAAGTGATTTCAAATTTTCCTACTATTGTCTAAATTCATTTTTTCTGATTTGATTATGGATGACTGACATTTTAATCTAAATTTGTGTATAGTTTAGATGATTGTGTAGGACCCATGTTCAAACTTATGACTTTGCAATTGCCAGGTAGGTACTTGTGCCATGGAGCTATCTCTCCAGTGCTGAAGATAATTTGAAAGAAGCAAGAATTTAGATTTTAAGTTCCAGTAACTCACTTGCTAGCTCTGTGGGATTAGGAAAAAAATCAATTCATGTCTCTGAAACCTTCTTTATGTCTCGTATCTACTGTGATTTGTGTGACTGCAAGAGGCTACAATCTGCAGATTTCAGATTATGAAAAAGAGCTTTAAAGAAACTTAAATAATTCTGGATGTCAATTCATATGATTTTCAAAATAAATGTCTTATATTTAATTATTAGTTTAATCACATAAACTTGTAGGGTAGTATGTGATGATTTAAGATGTATACAATATGTAATGATCAAATCTTGGAAGCTGACATGTATTTATTTATACTTTTTTAAACATTTTATTAGCATATAATAATTTTAAATACTTATGGGATACAAGTCATAGATGAAATCACATTCTTGCTGAATCTCTTGTCAGTCTGTTCCTATAAAGGACAAGAAGACTTAGTCTAATGCTGTTACTGGGTAGGATCTGAAAACCATATAGCTCTTATAAAAATTAGGGGGACATTAGGTTTCATATCTATCCCTGCCAAGTTTTGTATCCATGGATCAATACAAGTCCAAAGAGACTATCTAGAAAAACCCTACTGGAATTTGAGATTTAAACAAAGATGAGTTATGGCTCCCAAAGTTCCAAGAGAACCAAAGTACAAGGAGGGACTACAATCTATCACATAACTTGGAGCCAGGGGCTCCCGGACTGGCTGAGAGCAGCCGGAATGATACATTTGAGTAGCAGCTTTGAGGGCATTTTGCTAGAGCCAAAATGTGACCTTCCAGGCATAGTACAGTTTTTCAGGAGCTATAATTTGAAGATTCCTTAATAGGACTCAGAAGTTGGTGTTGGCAAACAAATTTAGGAGAAATTAAAATAACTTTTTTGGTAATAATCAGATTTTTCAAGACATGCCAACAAGGCAATCTAAGTAAAGACTGAGCTTCCTACAGTAAAACAGATTGAGAGTCAGATGTTTATATCAATGTGAGGCCATGTGAGCTCTGTAAAGTGTAGTAGATTACATAGCTATATATTCCAGAAGGGGCCAGTGCTATGGGAGGAAGCCATACTTGTTATTTACCACTGCTACCATGCAGTCATCTCAATCAGAGAAAGCTACTAGTTTGAAAACTACTTTTCAGACTTCCTTACCTACTGGTTTTAATCATCTTTTCTAAATGAGAACCTCAGAATGGAAAATTAGGTAATAAAAGATAAAAGATAATCATTTTTCTGTTGTATCAGAAAATTCTTTTATCTGGGAAAATAACAACTAATGATTTCAGGAGCAAGGACTGCAGGAATGGCTGCGCTCTCTCACAGATCCACAGCAGCCTTTTGGTGCTTATGTGGCCACTTGACCTTAGTCCATGTCTCCTTCCTGCTGCTCCTCTAGGATGCTGTGTGACCAAGATCCTCAGTTAAGGTTTGTACTGGTCGAGATATGTGCAAATTTCCACTTTCTTTTCCAAACACTGATAAATATTGAAGAACAACCAAATCAGAGAGAAGTATTTTACTCTGAACAAAATTATCAATCAAGTGATTGATAGGTTACAAAGAAGAGCTGGCTGTGTTCAAATAAGCACAAAATCTGGAGTCATTTTGACTATTTTGACTAGTTCTAAATCCTGATTCCAAAATAGGAATATCTCTGACTCCATAGAAGCTGTAGGGTAGGGAATACAGTGCTGAACAGAATACAGAAGACAAACTTATTCTAATGGAGCCATTTTTAGCCCCAGCAATGGCAGTCTTCTCTTACTTTTAGAGTCTAGATTTCCTCACCAGAGAATAGGTACGGTCAAATAGCCTATAAACTCAGGACTTGCATGATTAGCCCATTAAATGGATGCTGAATTTGGGCAATCAAAAGACTTAGGGAACATAAAAATTAAATAAGAGTTCTACAGATAATAAATGCCTACCTCTCACTTTTGCCTTTGTAACAGTTCAGGGCAGCATGTACCATTTATCCTATGCACACTATATTCAAGCTACTGAGGATTTTGCTTGTGTTCCTTATCAGCATCATAAAGGTTCCACACACAGCTGCCAGAACTGAAGCCTCAGGGAGATTAACAACTCATTCAAGCTCTTGAAGACAGCGGGAAAGTGAAGACTGAAGTGTGTATCAGGCTGTGTCCATAAATCACATTCTTCCAGCAACCTCTGTGCTGCTAGTTGAAGCTGTCGGAGCCACAGCACTTTGGAAGCAATTTGCTGGCACATGCCCATCAAAGATCACTAGTCTAGGTCCACACCCTGCACACTGCATAGACTGAGGAGGATTGTGGCTTTGGAAATGTGAATGTGTCATCATCCTTTTGCTAGTTTGTGACATCTCTAGCTCAAAGTTCCTTGTGATCCTATGAGGCACAGGATTTCCAGCACAGGGTGAGTTCCAGCTCATAGTCCCTGTGCTCCTCATCTGATCAAATGATTTGAATGAATAATCATCATTTTGTCAGTCAAGCAATAAAGCTGAGTATTATTCTCACTTCCATTTCTAAAGCAACGTAAAAATATCCCCTTTTAAAAGGTACCCACTCGCTTTCTCCTTCTGTGCTCATCCATGTCGCAATTGCAGAGCCTGAAAAGAGATTTCCTGCAAAACATTTCACCACCTGAAAGATGCACCTGCATACAATTCCAACTGCCAGGTTGCACACATGACTTAACCCTGGCTCCAGGTCAATTCCATACCAATCAGTCTTTACGGTGTGCAGCACACACACCCTGATTTCTAGTTCCATGAATTATCTCAAAGCTTTGGAATATTTAGCTGTAACAATTCTGATTTCATCCACAGACACGTGAGTCACGATACATGCTGTCACAGGACTGATAATCAAATAAAAAAATCAACCCCCCTGTTTAAAAAGATGAATATTCCTTTGCTAAGGTTGTATGCTTTCAATAAATTTTTATCGATACATTGATAACTAATTTATTGATTTGAGTAATGAATGGCAATTTGACATCATAACAGTTAAGGCAACTTGGTAACCATTTCAAAGCTAGCCACTTACTTTATTATACTTTTAAGTGAGATTGTCATGGGTATAAAATAGCCATTTGCTTTTATATTGTGATTATGTCTTTAATCTTAAAATATTCAGCTTTTGTTACTCAGATTTTCTGTTGCATACACAAATTTGCGATTTAATCCTCCATTAGAAAGTACTTAGTGACCTCTTCGTATGTGTGTTTAGTTCTCTTTAGTAAGCTTCACTAAAGGGAGAATAAGGAAAAATACACAGTTCTTTCCAAACTCTCTTCCTTTTTTGCTCCCTCCCTCCCTCCCTTCCTTTCTTCCTTTTTCCCTTCCTTCCATCCTTCCTTCCTTCCTTTCTTCTTTCAAGCAGCTTACAAAATAAATAAAAGATTTTATTAAGAAAGCAAATTAAACAAAACATAAAGAAAAAAGAGTTGGAGAAATAAAATAAGGAGGTTGTTACAGCTATAATACTGCCTAGGGATCATTTGCCCTTTCTAGTAGTAACAGTAAATTTAGTTTTTGTTTCCTGCAGCCCTGGAAGGCTCATACTCTCATTCATAGGGTTCATAATTCTTATAAGATGCTTTCTGGTTACTAATGAGAAGTATTAATAAGAAAGCACATAATTATTTTGTAGAGAAGAAACAGAATGGGAAATGAGGATATTCTGATTAAAGAAAGAAAAAAAAATCCAGAAACCCCAGGGGCAGCAAAGAAGGAAACTGTAAAGAACACAGCGGGAAAGGAGTTAAGGATGAAAACAACTGCAAACAAAAAGAAGCAACATATAAAACTTTCTCCACTCCAGGCTTGGTGTCATTATCTATGGGAGGCAGGTTTCTAAGTATGAAGTTATACATATATAAGGGCATTTCTTCACTTACCTATCTCCTGTAGGAAAACTGTACTTTGTGGAATTAGAATCTCTTGGAAAATATATTTACGAAAGAGAAATTTTTAAATGCAATGAAAAGCAGGAAGTAAAGGCCAGGACAGAGCCCTGGCTACTTTCATAGGTTTCTCTGAAACTGAGGAAAACCATGTCAGGAGGAAAACTCTGGCAGTGAAAGAAAACACAACTGTGAGATAACTCTGAAGTCAGGAGCTATTTTAGGGTCTCAGCAAGCATCCCTGTGGAATTAGGGACAGAATAGACCTGGGGGCGGGGGTCACTTCCCACACACAAGCCAGGAAACAGTGCTGAGGAGCAGCTCCTGCAGAATCCACAGAGCCACTCTTCCCACTTTCCTTTCATCAGTCTTTTTAAAAGAACACAGCTGTCTCCTGCAGAGCCCCAAGGAGGAAAGGGACCAAACATAGGAATGTGGTAGGTGTCAGATTATCTAGCAAAAGCTGCCTGCAGTCTGCTAAATCTGAGAGACACTATTTACTAAGGGACAGTCCTGGGCAGGGACTCACCTCTCCAGCTGGGACCTGATTCACTGCAGCATTTCCTTGTGAGTCAGCTCATCCTACATCCACTGCTCTTCCTGCAGTGCAGGCTCTAACAGAACGATACTTGCCGTGTGTCTCTTAACTTCAAACACAGCATTTCCTTACTCTTATCTTATAATTCACTTAGAATGGAGCTGATTGTATATCTCACTAGGGTTCTTCTTCCAAAAAATGTTTTTTAAATCTTGTATTTAGTTAGTTATTTGGTATAGGACCTTGCTACGCAGCTTGGACTTGCAGTGATCTTCCTGTCTCAGCCTCCCCAGGATTGTAGTTACAGATGTGTGCCACCACACACAGTTTCTGTGGCCAGCACTGCACACCCAGGGTTTCATGGTGTGATACGGGGATGAACCTGGGTGCTTGCATCCAGTCCTTATGCTTGCAAACCAGACACTGAGACCACTGAGCTACCTCCCTAGCCCCACTATTAGGGTTCTTTTGTCGTTGTGTTCATCTCTACTTCTATGCTTGTCTTTGAGCTAGACTGCAAGAACCATGAAAAACACGCATTTATTTGACTCCTCCTAGCACATCATTTAGGAGTGCAATTAATTCCAAAAATGAAGAAATGTAATAACCCAATCTTGGCAATTTTCCCACTTCCTGGCTCTCCTGGAAATTCCAGAGCCCTTTATTTCCAAACATGGTCTTCAGCATTTTTCACCTTAATTGTTTGAGCCTGTACATGATAACTGCCCTCAAATTAGCTAGTGTTAGTTCCTGATGTTTCTAGCTAAAAGTGTTGGCAGAGACAAAATTGTAAAAATCAGGCTGAATTAGCAAACTCAATTAAAAGAAGATGCAAGGGCTGAGGAGATAGCTGGGTGGCATAAGCCCCTCCCTGGCAAATGCCATGTGCCAAGTTAGATTCATGGTACTGCAAATTAATTAATTAATTAATTAATTAAAAGATGACACAAACAAAAAATGAAAGACTCAGTGAGGCTGACAAAATACTTCAATGTAAGCTATTTTGTTTAGCCCTACCTGTCAAGTAGAACTTCTCTGTCCCTTGATAACTGCGAATAAATTTCAGTCTATGAAAAAGTGAGTCTTTCACTCAGATTTCTGAAATTTCCTCTGGGTGAAATAGTCTCTCCCCCCCCCCATCCTGTTCCTCCCAGACACCCATGCAGATGTGAGCATTCTTTCTTGTAAACTATGTTTCTTTCCTCACACAGGGATGTCAACTTAGCAACCTCTTAAATTTAAATACAAAGGCTTATACACATATGCACAGATAAATCCACACACATATTTAGCGAAAATATCTATAATATAACAGAATACAGAATAGGCATGTGACCATGAGCTCGTAACTCAGCCTCTTTTTGTCTTAGTTACCAATCCTTGTTAAATGGAAGGTAGTCATGTTATGTGCCTCCTAGGATTGTTTTAAAAACTGAGTGGAATAATAAACGATGAGTTTATAGCTCATGACAACCTTAAATATGCAACACAGCCAACATTAAGTACACAATTTATGACCAATCTAGAAAATTTCCCTGAAAGGCTGAGTTCTGAAGAAATCAGTATATAGATGCTTGTTTTTTTGTTGTTGTTTTTTACCCTGATTGCTCTACTTATTGCTGTGTTATTGGTTGTTTTACCCCTTGCTAAGGAGAGCTCCAACATCCTTCTGATTCTTCTGGAAGCTTCTCCCTTCTCAGTTCATTCATTTTCCTCCATCTTCAGAGCAAGTAAAATGATCACTATTCATGCCAGGGATCCAGCCCCTTCCATGCCCACCTTATTATGTAGGTACTCCGCCAAATAAAGCAAAGAAGAGCTTCCCCTTCTTCCTAACAGCATGATAACTCTGTAGTTTCAGCTGGAACATCAAGTTTCTAGACCCTAGTCAACTGCATAGTATCATTATGTTTTGTTCTTACATTCATTTATTTTGCTATTTTATTTCTTGGTGCTGGGATCAAACTCAGGACCTTGCACTTGCCAGGCAGGCACTTAAGCCACTGAGCTATGTCCCTGACCTTCACATCCATTTATTAATAAATATTTTTAAATTATGCATTTTTCTTTCAATTGGCTCTTGAATGTTAAATAAATGTATATAAAAAGGAAATTTCATTTCGGTACACTAAATGACAAAATAAAATTAATCTCCTTGATAAAAGGGTAACTTTGGATTTAACTTTTTAAAATTTTTCAATTGAAAAAGTCCCAAATTCATTATCCATTACTCATGATACATGCAATTTGGTAAATGTGAGTCAAGACCTCCTTTATTCTGGACCTAAGAGGCTGTGTTAGAGAGGAAATGAGTGGCACAGCAGTGACGTTTGCCTGTTACTAATACTGTGGGGTAGAGGGGGTGGTGGTGAGGATGAGCATGTGCCGATGGGATCCGGCGACGTCTTGGATGAGATCCTGGGTGTGGCTGCATCTTCCCTCTGCACTATTGTTGCCCAGTACCCCAGAGATGGCTAATGTGCACATAACCAAATTGTATCCTGACATCAGATTCTCATGCTTCTAAAAATAAGTGTCTGAGAAGCTAGCAATGTAAGGGATTATGACAGCTGAATTATCCTTCCTGTAAGTGCATTTTGACCAACTGATCCAGTTTGATCCAGTGTCTGGAACTTTAAAAAAAAAAAAAATCTCATAACTATTCACTGTTGACATTGCTCTTTCTGGTCTTTTAATTAGCAAAAATAAAATTAAGATTCTCTGGGTTCTACTATACTTTCTCTGTGCAAACAATTTAACAAGCTTTTAAAGGAAAATTAAATGCATGCCACTAGCCTGCAAAGCTGTGTTGAAATCCTAAGACTTTACATCAAGTTAGCGCACTCAGTACCCAAGTCCACATTTTCTATTGGGAATGCAAAAGGCTTTATTATTAAATATATAGTCTTTATTTTAAATGAACAACATATATATTCAATGACTAGTTAATCAATAGCTTTTAATGAAGCACCTGTCATGTGTCAGCGATGACACGTTCATCATGAGATACCCTCTTCTCTCAAGGAGTCCCCTAGAGGGATGATAGCTTCACTTAAGTGATATTGCACTACAGCTTCTGCCAAAATTCTTGACAAATACCACTTGTCACAGCTTTCCACTACCTCAAACACAGAACCAGGACAGTTTTAATTTTTAGACCTCAAACAAACTTTCCAGTGACAGCGGTTCCTGCGACTGCATATGAGGATTTTGGGTTTTGTTTCATTTTGCTTTGCTTGTGGTGGTGCTGGTGGTTGTGGTGGGAGGCGGGGGGACCAACCCAGGGCTTTAGCATGAGCTTTATCCTCAAATCTTTCCTAAAACTTCTGAGGTAGCGCCTCCTAAGTTATTAAGTTGTCCAAGGTGGGCTCACAGTTGGAATACTATTTCAGCCTCTCAGAGTGCTGGGGTTAGAGGTGTGCAGCACCAAGCCTGCCCACAAGCAATGCATTTCTTAAGAAGTTTTTCTGCTACTGATGTCCAAGAATACTCCCATCTTCAAAGGCATACCAAGTATGCTTTATTCAATATAATTTTTATACTATTTCGTTGTGGTAAATAAAATGGAGCAAGCCTTTAAGAAAAAAAATTCTTAAAACTCATCTTCCTGTCTCTTCTCTATGTTTTGCATGAAATCATAGTAAAATAAAACAAAACCCATTTAGCTTTACAAAATATATCATACAAAGCATCTTATGTCACATAACCATATCATACAATCCAATGCCCTAGCTCACAGGAAGGAAACACACTAGAAGATGCTAGAAGTAGCTACTCAAATTTATATATAAAACCTAGATGTGCAAATAGATATTCTTAAGCCATTTTACCCCATTTAAATACAACTTACCAAAAAATACAACTTATTGGAGAAATAAATATCTATTTTTAAAAGACATTGTCGTTGTGCAACTTTTAGTATAGGAAGCTGGGAACATTTACAGCCACAGTACATTTATTATGTAAACAAAAATGATAAAGTGTTATACAAAACAGTGAACTTCGTATGAAACACAGAAGACAATCTACATCCATTAATTCTGCATCTCTACTATAACATTCTTGAGCAGCTTCCTAGTAAAAACGTCAACAATTTATACAGAAGCTTGACATACCTCACATTAGCATCAAGTCTGTCCATTACAGGAAATAGGCATGGATGAGCTGGAATTCAGTGGCCACAAGGTCCTACCATGGAGGAATAAAAAGAGATTAGACAGGAGAGTAACACAGGAAAATAAAAGTCCTTGCTCAAGGAAAAACAATACCCAATAATCGTTGCTTCTTGTTTAGTAAAACTTACTGTTTTCAGAACATTTACTAAAAAATACCATAGCAAAAACAATTGGTATGTCAAGGAATGGTATGGCTAAGTGTCATAAGAAGCTTCCATGTATTCTAAGGATCTCCTGGTGATTAAAGCTTATAAGCACTTCCTTTTCCTCTATGTTAATCCATTCGTTTGTTGTGTTTGTTTCATTTTTTTTTTTTATCTTCCACGAGGCATTGCTACTTTCTAGGACATACATAATGACAATCACAAGTGAAAATAGGTAACTCCTTTTTTATGATTAAAATAGTATGTAGGTTGATTTTCTGCCTGCTGTCTCTTCATTGTTTTACCCTTAAGTTCTTGATTTCCACTTTCTTGTGTTATGCCTTTCCATGTGTATTTCTTCTATTGGGTACTTACATAGGGAGACTATTCTGTATTTACACATGTAGGTCTGGTTTATTTCACTTATGAGTATACCTTCAAGATTCATCCACTTAAATCAACAACCTCCAACATTGCCAGTTTCACCGGTAACCAACTGCAATTTTGGAATATTGGACTATGTATGCACCTACTTCCTCTCAGTTCAAAGAGAATAATTTTTTTTCTTTTTTTTTTTTTCTTTTCTTACCAATATCGATTAGAAAATGTATCATGTCCACACCCTGTGCTCTGTATTACTATTATGAGGACAATATGCAATGTGTCAATTATTGCAAACGTACTACTAATGTGTTGTGAAACTATCATATTGATATTTCTTATTAAAAGTAATAACAAATAGAACACAACAAAATAAATCAATAAAACAAAGGGAAAAAAGATACATCCACTTGCATAGCTGAGTGTGACAGTGCACACCTGTGCACCTTTGGAAGCTGAGGCAGGAAGATTGCAGTTTTGAGCCCAGTCTGAACACTGTAGCTGCTCAGTGAGATTCTGTCTCAAAAAACGAACCTACAATTGGAAGAGGACCAAGAAATGGAAGGGGAGTGAATGGAACACACAAATTCTCAAGATGTATTATGCATACATTGTAACTCTGCAAGAAGAATTTGAACATTGAGTATGGGACAGTAGTAAAAATTAAAAACTGAAAATATTAAACAGTAAAAAGGACTGAAGATATAGCACATATGAAACCCTGTATAATTATATCAATCAGTCAAACAAATAAGGAAGGCCTGGCAGGATGGCTCAGTGGTCTAAAGCCCCTGCTTAGGAAAGCTTAGGCGGCTGTAGGGACCACGGTTCGATCCCCGGCACCACATGCTGTGCCAGCCCTGCCCTCAGGGCAGGCTGAGCCGGCCATAAAAATAAATAAATAAACAAACAAAAGTTCTGAAACATGAAATAAATAAATAAATAAATAAACAAACAAATAAGGAAATTAAGCTTCCTATCCAAGATGAATAATTATTATATATGTCAAAGATTCTAATAAGGAATAATGCATAAACAAATTTTAAAATAAAATAGTATATAAAGACAGCGAGATAGCTCAACAGTTTAAAGCAACTGCTTAGGCAAGCTTAGGCAACTGCAGGGACCCCAGTTTGATCCCCGGCATCACATGCTGCACCAGCCCCACCCCTAGGGCAGGCTGAGCCGGCCATAACATAAATAAATAGATGAAGTATTTTTTTTTAAAAATAAGGATATTCAAGTTTGTTTATAAAATAGTTTTATGGGGAGTAATCATAGCTAAACTTAAGAATCTAGAAAACTCTTTAAAAACTCTCTACTCTGTGAAAAAAAAAGGCATGAACATACATGCACGCATTTGTAAACCCAGGAAGCAAGAAACCCCAGACCCGTCCAGGAGCATTGAGCTAATAAATCATACCCAAGGAAGTGTTATTTTCAAGTTCCTGATATTTTTCCCAGCACAGACCCCCCCCTACACTCCTTAACGGATAAGATTTCACTAATCTCTAAAAAAACTGGCTCTCATAACTCGACAGTTTCATTTTGGCAAAAAATACTTAAATTTTTTCATCTTATTTTTCCCCAACATAGCAGATCAGAGAACACAGGGGCAGATCCCAGCTGTCTTTTCCAGACTTCACCAGAACAAGTCCGTTTTCCTCTGGAGAATCATTCACGTTTCAGTAAATATAAGAGACTGGAAGAGCTCATCTTTGAGCTCACTTGCAGCTCTCAGATTATATAATTTTTTTTTCTTTTTTTTTGCTAATTGAATCTTACTGAGAAGAACTTCTAAATCTATTTATCCAAATAACAAAGCCATGAAACAGCCTGAGCCCTTAGTTCCTTTGCCCAGGAGAACCAAATACATGAGACCAATAGCCAGGAACATATTGGACAACCACCAGGGCTGGAAGAATATGGGAGGGGTTCCATCTATTTCACTGGTTGCTATTTGGAGATTGTAGACCTCACAGGAGGTTCTGTGGGCATTTCTGAAATCACAAATGAGAGGAAGGTTCAGTCTTCAGAACTCTGAGCCCCTTACCCTTACCCCAAGCAAGATAGCTCCCTCCAGGCCTATCTTATCTTGAGTTCAGAATGACATTTTTTTTTTGAAACAGACAAGTAAAAAGCCCTGACATTATGTGACAAGGCTCAATCGTCTTTTCTCCTGTCTCTAAAATCATTCCTGAGGTAATTATATTTATTTGAGTGGCTTAAAATATATCCTATTCACTGAAGACTCCCAAGGTTATATCTCTAGCCCGGGCCTTTCTTCGACTCTAATTGCCCACCTGACATTTCAAACTGGATGACTAAAATGCATTCCAAATTGAACTCTTCCTTTCCAACCCCCAAATCAAATCTGCTTTCACATTTCAGGGTTCTCCACCTCAGGCAGCGTCTCCCCATTTACTCAGTTACTCAAACAAGAAACTTCTTTTCCTCATATTCTACAGCCAAACCAAGAGCACACTTCTTCTCTTTTGTTTAAAAATGATTTTTTAATCCTATTATTCTAATTCCTGTGAGAACTGCCAAATCTTGTCCTCAGGCTCCTGGAATACTGGCATCTCCCTGTCACAATCTCCGCTTACCCACGGTAATCTCTTCTTCCCCCAGTACCCAGAATTCCACTGTGTAGAATTTCAGTGGCTTCCTGTCACTCAGAATGAAATCAAACCCCTTATCTCTGTCAATAAAATGTCCCTGACTTAGCCCCTCCAAGCTCACTTCCAACCATGTCCATTCCTCTTTTGCGTCCCCATGTTCCTTGACCACCACAGCACACTCTCTCCTCAGCGGTTTCTCTTCTCCTCCTTTCACTGGAATTTGGCCATGAAGATCTCTCTCACTTCCTCAGAAATGCCACTCAAATACCACTTTCTTGGAAAGGCCTTATTTCATTTTCAACTAAGATCTCAGACCTTGAGCTGGACAGATAGTTCAGTGGTCTAAGTGCCTGCCTGGCAAGAACCTGCCTGGCAAATATAGGGACCAGGGTTTGATCCTGGCTACCACATACCATGCTGGCACCAGAGCCCCTTAGCCTGCTAAACCAGCTCTGAAACTGGGTGTGGTGGTACACACCTGCAATCCCAGTGCTGGGGAGGTTGAGGCAGGAGAATCGCTATGAGTCTGAGAGTCACTATGTGTAGCAAGACCCTATACCAATAAAAAAATAGATAAAAGATTTTAATAATTAAAGAAAAAATCTCAAACTCTACTTTCTAAATGTTTCCATTCTCTTTTCTCCATCTTTATCTGAGTACATATATTATAGCTAGCCATTTTTATTTTTTTAACTTGTAACTTGCTTTCCTCACTAAAATGCTATCAGAGGATATAAGATACTGTCTTGATCACTGCTGTATCAATGTCAAGAAAGACACCTGCATTTTGTATCCTCTTCATAGAGATTCATAAGTCAGGTAAGAAGCTATGTTTTTTTCAAATGAGGAAACTGAGATTTGAAATTTGTGACTTTCTCAGTGGGAGGTCACATACACCATGCCAGAATAAAATAGTTTAATTTTAAACAGTAGCCAAGGGGGTGGGGGATATAGCTCAGAGGCACAAGTGCCTGCCTGGAAAGTGCTGGGTCCTGAGTTCTATCACCAGTTCTTTAAATAAATTAATTTATTAATTAAAATAAAAAGTAGCCAAGACACCATTATTTTAATTAGGTACCCTGTGTTAAGTGATAGTGCCAGAGTTTGCCTTTTCCCTACCGCTCAAGCCTCTGAGACTCTGTCTCTATTCTACAGATGAGGACAGGAAGTGCAGAAGGCAGTCAACTTCCCAAAGACAAACAGCTGAAATGTGGTCAACCCAGCAATGGACTCATGGCTATGAATTCCAAAGCCCAAGCTTTACTTTGCAGTTTTGGTCATCATATCACGCTTCCTGTCCCCACAGCAAGGGACACTTCGGACAACCATGAGCTTTTGCTGTAGCTTTCTGCTGAATATTTATTCTGTTGTTCTCTAGGAATATTCTCTCAGCTTTCCTTTATGGAACCGCCCTTCCTGCATCCCTAATGGCACCCATGATCACATCAGTAAGGCTGGTCAATTCCTGGGTAGAGACAGTCCATTCCTGGGTAGAGACTCCATCAGCTAAGGCCCCCTGAAATGTTTGCAAGAAAGGGTCTCTTTTTTTTTTTAGGTGTTGCAAAGCAGTATGAAGTTGCTGGTGGCCATCACTGTCCACTTGTAGGAATGCTAATCTGAATGGCACTAACCCAAACAAAAGCAGAATTGTAACACAGAGTATGTCAATGTCTTGATTAAGTAATGTGAACCTTGCACCCCACCTTCCCAGCTACTACAAAGACAACAGTATGCTTTGCATTAATTATTATGCTTGTCCTACTAAAGTGTTTTGAAACTGTCTCATTGTGATTTCTTATTAAAAGTAATAAAATTATTTAAAAAACAATTATACGAACCAACAAATTCCCTTCATACCTTCTTAAGAAAGGTTCACTTGGGTTCCAGCCATTTTCTGCAAAGAATTCCAGATAGAGCTGGCCAGACCGCTCAGTGGACTAAAGCACCTGCTTAGGCAGGTGCAGGGGCCAGGGTTCGATCCCCAGCGTGCAGTGCTGGCCCTACCCCCAGGGTGCGCTGAGATGGCAACTGAGACTGGGCATTGTGGTGCACACACCTGTAATCACAGCACTTGGGAAGCTGAAAACAGGAGCATCACTACAAGTCCAATCTGTGTAGTTAGACCCTGCACACCCCATACTAAATACATAAAAAAGAATCCCAAATAATATAAATGAAAATCAGTATTGTACAGTAATACAGATTAGAGAAACAAAACCAGCTAAAATTAGGTAAGTTTCATCTCATTGAAACTGCATTTGAAAACATTAAAATACAAGAAAAATATGACATATTTTAATAATATACATTGCTGCAGTTTGCTGATTGAAATTTTAAGTTATTGTCATTTACGAAACCGGTAAGGCAGGATTCTTACACATTTTTTCTAGTAGGAAAAAAAATAACGACATAGGAGTTGGGTGATTAGTACTTATCTTGATTTGATTAATCAATTGAAATTCTCTGTTTTCTGTGGCCTTCACCAGAAAGAACTAATCATAGCTGTGATTATAGTGGCAAATCTTGCAGGGAAGATTGAACAAAGTGATAGGTGTGGGAGGAACCAATCACTTGATCTTGTACGTTTATATTTCTGGGTACTTAAAACACTTAACAAGGTTTAATTAACAACCTAAATAATTAAACCCACAAACAACTCAGAATACCTTCTATTCTCAGATATAAGCTATGTCCTGTCTAAAATTTGTGCCAGTTTGAAATTCAACGAGATATTCTGTGTTGAGTATGAGTGTGTGTATGTGTTTGTTAATGTCAGTCACACTGTATCCTATCACCTGTCACACTAGCCTCCTCCAAAGAAATGGCTTCAGATCATTATAATCTAACACAGGAGCCCAGCAAGTCCTCAAAAAGTGTTCAGTGAGAGAATAAAACCCCTCCAGCATATGAGAAACAAAGAAATGTCTCAATATTTTTGCTCAGGATTCTGAGAAGCTCAAATCACCAAAATTACTCAAAATATTGTCAAAAAAGTAGACTGCCACAATATACAACTTTTTTTTAGTTTTTTTTTTTTTTTTCTTTGAAGGATATAATCAGATTCTGGTCTTTCCTTCAAAGAGTCAATAGAAGAAAGAAGAAATCATCTCATTTATGTCACCCAATACTAATTGAATCCCTCACTTTTCTAGTTTATAAGTTTTAAATAAAGTGCACCCCATCATTACCCTTGCTTTGTGATTGAGAATAGTCTGAAATATTGCTGTGAACAGTTGTTAATGGTTAACAGAAGGTGTGTAGTTGCATCTCTATTATAAGAAGCATGCGCACAAGGCTCAGCTGTAAATAGTCCCCGCCTACTGGAATGAAAGATCAATGTGGCTTGAGACAGGGCCAGCATCTGCCAACCTGGAACTGTGTCCTAACCTCAGCTTGCTTACTTTATTTTTTTTGCTTTGCTTATTGCATATTTTTTTTGTTTTGGTTGCATAGATGGATATTCATGCATAACTCTGCCTAGATTGACCTCATTTCTTAATAGAATATGTCTACAGGGGTTACATTTCTACATCAAAGAGTGTAGTCCCAGTACCTTTCATTTGGACAACTGTCAGGAAAAAGTAATCATTATTTATCTTAATAGCCAAAGCAGCAGTGGGAACCCGACACAATGGAAGGAATGCTGGGTAAAAGATGCACAAGGACTCAGTTCTCAATCTGACCCTGATACTAACTCACTGTTCTAAAGTAGGCCTGTTCATCAATCTCACTGTCAATTTCCCTAGATGCACAATGGAAACAGATAGAGGTTATCAGGGAGAATTCAGCTAACTGGAGCTTTGCAAAAGCTAAAAGTTATATACTGCTGCAGATTCCATCTGCCTAATAAGTATGAGTAAGAGCAGATGTTTAATGACGATAAACTATTCCTATTCTATTTCTGGCCTCAGCACCTTGCCACTCTAGCCTTGTCCCAAACATACCCAAGCACACAGTTCCACTAGAATCACACAAACAAGCAACCTCAGACAAAGTTATAAATGCCACGATAACTGTGCTTTTCCAATAGCCCAGGCTATCTTGACCTTCACCGTGATGTTGAATCATCCAGAAAACTGCAGTCTGCGAATTCCCACTAAATGGGGAAAAAAATTCCTCTTGCATTTACTGGCTGTTTACTTGGACTTTGTTTTCCAAAAAATATTCAAATTTTAAGATGCTACTTGTCAATTTACTTTTAACCTCAGTAAGTTGATACATGTTCTTTAAAATAATTTCTTTCTGTAAATAAATGTCCCAGTCATATTATACGTTTCTGGGGACCTTTAGATTGCAGAGTACATGTAAAATATTTATAATCAACTTAAAAGAAAGATAGCTTGCATTCCAAAAGCTGGATCCTGTTAGAGCTAGTAGTCAGCATGCCACCTGAGCTAAGCTACCTAGAAAGAGACAGTCCTAAATGAAATGCCTCCAATTCTTCCTTTTCTATTATTATAAATCCACACAGAAGTCAACTTGGTTACACCTGAGGCATCACTATGCCAATCCATGTAATTGGGATCAAAAACGCTTTTTAAATTGTTTCAAACTAACTAAGAAAAATATTCTTCCTAGGCAAATAAACATTTTTTGGCATGGAAGGTCAGTGTCTTTATAACAAAAATGATATTTAAAACAGCCTAAATCCAATGAAAGAATATTTCAGAAGCATGTCTTTTCTACCTCTTGAGAAAAGGAATGGCTTATGAGACCTGCATCTGCAAACATGGTACTGCTTCTTAGTGTGAGAACCTGAAAGAGAAACAAATCTGAAGGGCACAATAGACACTGGGAAAATGAATGACCTGTTCAAAAAGGAAGGAATTACTGAGTTGAGGAGGCCAGGAGAGGTAGAGAGGGAAAGAGATATGCCTACCTGTGCAAGCAGGATGGATTGGACAGCTCTTCTGTGGATTTCTGCTGGTCTATGGAAAGCAGTTAATGCTTAATTTATTTGGTCTCCTTTTTTCAACTGTTTATCCTTCTTCTCTTCTTAATTCCTTATATATTTCTTTCTTTCTTCCTCTGATTTTGCATGCATATGTCTGGTAATATGATGATACCCATTCTTTTTAGAGTAAGGAATCTCAACATCATTGTGATTTGTGTGTGTTTCTCTAGTGGTCACAGATGATAAAAGCTTTTTCATACGCTCAGTGGCCAAGTACATCTTTTGAGAAGCACTGATTTGTAACACAAATGATTTCATAAAACCAATACACTATGTTTTTACTTCTCTTTAAAATAATTTATGAAGGTGCCATCTGGGAAATTGCCATTTTAGATGTCTTTTCAGAGTGTCCACAAGACTTCCAAAAGTTGCAAGAGAACTCTATGCATTACAACAAATGTTGTGAAATTCAAATTATTTTATTAAATGAAATTCTGTATCACTGTAATTGTTCTTTTAATACTATTTTGTACTCTCTTTAAAAATTAAAGAAAAGTGGATTATAGCAAGATTGTTTTTAACATGAATTTCTATTTCATGAACTTCTATTTCATGTAGTATTGAATAAAATATACCCAGACTGTTACTAGAAATCAGATGTTCTTAAAAGGCAGAGGTTTTTTCCCAAAAGATTTTGATTAGGACAGTAAGACTATAAAAAAAAAAAAATGCAGATCCATCAGTGTGTGGTGGTGCACACATATAATTCCAGCACTTGGGAGGCTGAGGCAGGAGGATCACCACAAGTTCAAGACCAGCCTGGCCAACCTGAGCTACATGAGACCAGACAGATAGCCAGCCAGACAGAAAGAGACAGAAAACAGATCCAATTACATGTGGACTTGTAAATTTCATGAAGAAAGAGAAAAAATTCAGAAGTATTTATTTTTGAATTTTATGATAACTTTATTATCTCACCCTATTGGACCAAATGTTTATGAGGAAAGAGATACAATATATGATTATTGAATATTTAATATGATATACTTGGTACAACATGATGCACATGTTCTACCTGTTGATTAGAGAAAGCATTCGCCATGCTTTTGTGGCCCAGAAGGACGATGGTCAGACATCTTGAGAGGAGTGTGGTGCTCACCAACAGGCAGATTATCCCAATCCCTGAAACTATCCACTTATTGCCTGTGCACCTTGGCAAAACTCCACTTCAGGAGGCTCCAACAGAGGCTGGAAGGCCATCAGTCAGTCACCACTGAGAGGAGGGAGCAAGTGCTAGGGGATTCTGAATTCTGATGAAATCCAGGAATGCAGCGAGACACAACTAAGTGAGAGGCTGCTTATTGTAGAGCAGCAGCTCTGAAGTTTAAGCATGCATAAGAATCACCTGAAGGCTCGCTAAAACAAAAGTACTGGACTCCACCCAAAGCTTTTGTTGTGCTAAGTTCAGAGAAACGAAGCTGCATTTCTAACAAGTTCCTAGGCAATGCTGATGCTGCCAGTCCACAGGCCATTTTTTATTGTATTATCACTGGGGAAAGAAGATGATACAGGCTAGGAGGTGGTGACAGCCTCAAATGCTATTAAATAGCATGGTGGAAAGTGTGGTCTCTTTATTTTCTATGTCATTATCCTTTATATTGATGAAAATAGGGAATGATTTATCTTTGAAAACTTCCCTGTTACTTTCTAAACTCTCCTTTATAATAAAGAGCAGGTCTAAGGTTCGTAGTCTTCAGCCAAGGCATCTGTTGTCTTCACTGGGTTCCATCTCAGGGACACGTGTTGAAGTGTCAACTGAACGTACATTGTTCATTTGGTATGTGCAGGTACACTAGTAAGTGATGACGCGAGAGCAGGGATGACAGCAACCCATGAGAGCTGTACTATTCAGCTATGCAGCTAAGTCCCATAGGGAAGTTCTTGGATGCAGGGCGAAACATGCATCAGAAATGTTTCCAGTTGGGGTGTCAGTATTGACACTCCTACCTCTTATTTCTTAGGCCTGTTCGCATGGGACTTAGGCTATCTGGTACCTCCAAACTATTATGATCATAAACAAGGGACCTCCTTCAATAGATTAATGGCAACCTTACAAAAAAATGCATACTTATCTTTGGAAGTCACCCCAGTTTGTGTAGACACAGTTGGAAGATGAGCAGGAAAATGAGAGAAGCACAACATTGTCTCTTCCAGCTACTTTGCTGAAATCCAACACATTATTTTGTGTTTGCTGCATTTTTTTTTACAGTTTTTACAGTTGTCTCCTGTTTCTTACAACTGGTACTGACTTCCACTTATATTTTTATTTCTTTACAACATACATTTATTTAAGGAAAGTTAATTAACTGAAAAAACATGACATGCAGATAATATTCCAGGTGGTATGAGAGGGTTGCAAGAATCATGAAGGGACAATATTCAAAAGACTGATACTTGGGAAACATTGAAATAGTAGGTAAACATGGAGGTCAGAACATTTTATTTATCTGTAGTCATTTATTAAATATTTTAATTTGTTTCAGAGCATGAGGTCATCATAACAATTATTCAGTTCTATTATGATAGTGTAAAGACAGCCATAGATAATACATTAGTATGTAATGGGCATATCTGTGTTCAAATCTGTGTGCATGGACAATGAAATCCGAATTTCACATAATTTTTACTTGGCACTGAATGTTCCAGTTTTGATATTTTTCTAGCAATTTAAAATTATTGTCAATTCCATTCCACACAAAAACAGGTAGTAGACTAGATAGTTTGACATCTCTGAAATTAAAGAATAGCTTATAATCTGTCCCAGTTCTATTAATCTCCAATATGACATAGGGCAAATTGCTTTTCTAGCCTTAGTAGCCTCACCTATATAATGGGAATAAACATAAGATCCATATTAACTTCATAATAAGAAAAACCTGAAAATACATACTTATAAAACAGGTGTCAGTGAGTTCAAAAGGTGCTGTTAGCCAGCTGTTCTAACAGCTCTTGTATGATACAGTCCCAGTCACTGGAAGTTGTTTCACACTTGCTCTCAGCCAAGTCAATTGTGCAGGCTGGGAACCCATCTCCCATAATGCAAAATATACTTACAAAAATCTTTCTTCTCAACAGAACAGGACCTCAAAGCCAAGCTTGAGAATGCCCAGTGTCACCACTAATTTTTGAGTCCCAGAGTTGACAGCAAGCTAAACTACATTTGCATCCCACCCAAATTACATCATTAAAATAATGTCTTGAACCTTTAGGAGTCATGCAGCTGACAGCTGTGGGTTCTCAAACGTTAGTACACCAAGACATCACCTGTAAAACTACAGATTCTGTAGATCCAGGAATCTACATTTTAAGAGACAGCCTTGTGATGCTACTGCTGAGAGTTCATACTGGCAGGGTTCTGGGAAGTTCAGGAAAGGCAGCAAGGATGGAGTGCAATACCCCTGAGTGAGCACACCTTCCTGAAATCTTCTTTGATAGGTTTTCCTCATCTGTTTAAATGTCTCATTGATTAAGAAGCCTGGATTTCAGTATTTGCTGTGCATGCCAGGCAAAAAGTCCCTGTGGCATTTTTACCTCTTCTGAACTTCCTGGATTAGAAAACAGCTTATATAGAATTCTCTACTTCAAGTATCAAGTGCTGATTATCATATCCAATTAAATGTGCCAGTTGAGTCTCAAAGGACATTGGCTACTTACAGCTTTTAAAGTGAAAATTCTGGAGCAGAATCCACATCTTTCTTAGACTTAATAAAATAGCCCTTTTTCAAGCTGCCTGTCCATAATCTCTCTCAAGAGAGAGCTTTTTGGAAAAACTTGGAAATGAAAAGATGAAACTATACCCAGAAATTTTAGAGGGGCCCACTGGGCACAGAAGAAAAGGCTCCTGGGAAAGAAGCAACAGGGATATAAGGTCAGCTTTATAATGTAAACCTTCACATGCATTACTTCATTTTGTGTTCACATTATGATATGAGGAAGTATTGCTATTACCCCGTTTCTTAGATGGAGAAACTGAGGCATAGAAAATAGGCTATCCAGGCCATACCAGGTAGCGGCTCTTGATCCCATATCTTCCACCACTATACTACCGCAGAAAGACTCCCAACTTCAATGATCTCCTTGCTCCCCTTCATTTAATTTTATAAACCAATATAAAACATAAACTAACATAAAACTAAAACTAGTTATAGTCCCTCAAAAACTCCATGTTACTCAGTGATTACTAGCAAAGACCAACACCAACTTTGCTTTAGCATCATATATCTTTTGAGATCCTGAATTTTGCTTTTAGCAGCCTGTTTCCAGCTGTTCAGTGTGGTTGAGATCTTCAGCAGCTCAGCTGCTGGGTAGTTCCACTCCTCCTCATAAAGGACACACATGTGGAAGTCTTGTGGACAGTCTAAAAAGACATCTAAAATGGCAACTTCCCAGCCTGGCACCTTCATAAATTATTGTAAAGAGAGTGTACTGGTTTCATGAAATCATTTGTGTCACAAACCAGCGCTTCTCAAAAGATGTACATGGCCACTGGGAATATGAGAAAACTTTCTTTTTTTAAAATAATTTTTATTTTATTTATTTATTTTTCTTGTTTCAGAACTTTTGTTTGTTTATTTATTTATTTTTATGGCCCACTCAGCCTGCCCTGAGGGCTGGGCTGGCGCAGCATATGGTGCCAGGTTTGAACCGCGGTCCCTGCAGCCGCCTGCAGGTGCTTTAGACCACTGAGCCATCCTGCTGGGCCCTGAAAAATACTTTTATCTTCTGTGACCATTAGAGAAATACATACAAAGTACAATGACGTTGAGATTCCTTACTCTAAAAAGAATGGCTATCATAGCAACTCAAGGTACAACAAATGCTGGCGAGCTTGTGGGGAGACCTTTCACACTGTTTATGAAGATGTATTCTAGGGTATACCATTATCAAAATCAACATGGAAAGTCCTCAAAAACTAAACGTAGAAGTTTCATTTGTACCAGTTATCCCTCTTCTTTCTATCTTCCAAGAAGGTTTAAATATATTAGATTAAAGTAGTGCACAGCTACCCATAATAAAAGCACAACTCATAACAGCTAAATCAGCGAAGTGGTTTATATGTCCACTGATGGTTGAATGAACAAAGAAAATGTGGTGTGTCTACATGGTAAAGTATTAGTTGACCATAAAAGAAGGATAAATTTGAGTCATTTGTAAAAAGATATAGGTAAGTTAAGGTCATAACATAATAAGGAAAATAAATTAGGCACAGAAGACTAAACATTATGTGGTATATCTTATAAACATGCCAAAATATAAATAATCTAAAGGGAAAATAAAAGATAGATTATAGAAGCAGGAGCATGGACTTTATGAGGGTGGGCAAGCTATTTGAAACAGGGCAAGATGGGAAGGGGACAAGGACAAGGAAAAGCAGACCTGGTCAAGATATAAGACATGTATGTACCAAGTCCCTCAGATTAGTGCATTTATTATATAATGAAAACATGTACTCAGTAAATCAATTCTCCTGAGATTTGGAATAGGCTATAAAGTCCAAAACCTGCTTATCACCGGGCAATGAGAGAAGCCTGATCTCATTAGAGGGTGAAGTGTTTTTATGGCTCAACGGAAGGGAAGGAGTGAGAGCTTACAAATCAGGAGACCTAGCACTGGTCACACCCTGCTCCCTCTGACCTTGACTGTGTCTTTCCCTCTTTCTTTCCAGCAGAGACAGAACTGCTTGATGATTCAAGGGGGCCAGAGGAATGAGGCTGTCAAAGTTCAGTCCTAGCTCTGCCATCTTCTCTGGAATAACCTTGGTCAAGCTGTAGCCCCTGCCTTGCTTCTCATTCTTCCATTACAAAAATTGGAATAATAACTGACAACTTTCTTCAGAATTGCACTGTCCAAAATGGAATGGCAAAGCAATAGAGAAAACTATGATAACACAACTCAAACAAAATATTAGTGATAAAAGGTACTTGGTAAGCACATGGTTATTTACTTATAAAATTCCTTCAACATTTCACTTACACATGGATTTTCATAGTAAAATATTGGGAAGTAAGCCTTGGCAAAACAAAGTTTGCAAGAAAGTTACATGAGCTATAGAGCCCCTTGCACTGGTCAGAAGAGGCTGGGATGCAGCCACACTGAATATTTTACTGTATAAGGCAAAGATGGGGCAAGAAAATGCGCTCCTCTAGTTGTTATAATCTGTGAGTTATGGCCCAGTCACGTGACCTGAAGACATTACTTACATGAGCAGACTTATAGGAGAAGCCAGACCCCAAGACACAAACTAAGTGGGCAGGGAGGAGCCAGAATGTATCAGAACCCAGGACACAAGCACAAAGAATAGGCTCCGGATCCTGTGCAGGAAACACCTACCATGGGCAGACCAACTGTTTTTGTTGTTGTTGCTGTTCTTGTTGTTGGGTTTTTTCTTTGTTTCTTTGTATTAAGCATCTTTTTGAGAGGAAAAAAAATTGGGTTTGGAGTCAAACCTTGTTTCAAAGTATGCCTTTTCCACGCTAGGGTGATAGTGGAAAACATATATTCAGGTATCCACTAGACTTTTTGTCACTGGGGAAATCTATAATCTTAATTGGCAGATTCTTAGAAAGGTGTCACGTTAACAATAGCAACAGGAAAATGGATATGATCTCTCTCTCTCTATCTATCTATCTATCTGTCTATCTATCTCTTTCTCTCTCTTTGAGAACTGAGGATCGAACTTAGCACCTTGCACTTGCCAGGCAGGCCCTTGTGCCCCTGAGCTATCTCCCTGGCCCTGGATATGATCTCTAGGCACTGGGTTTTCTGCTGATTATCCTGGTACCATCCATCCTGGGCTCTGGGCCCTTAACTTTATAATAAAACATCAATTATCTATCTAATAATTCTGACTTTTGCTTAAACAAGTCAGTGTTGATTTGACTTTCATTATTTATATCCAAAAATACACTTACAGGTACAACAGCCTTCTAACCAATGTAATTTTTTTTTTAAGTTTGCAGGACTTAAATGCTTCAGTGAAAATGAGAAAAATAATACTGATAAATAGCCAAATCCAAGAAGGCTAGGTATACACAATTTCATGGTACATGATAAGTATTGCCTACATATTATTTAAATTGAATCTAAGTTTCAAAAGATCTAGGTCTTTCTGTGCAGGTATTTGAAGGCACCTTGTTTACATAGAGGACATGTAGTCATGCAAAGAAAAACAAAAACAAATAAATAAAAACAGAGGTTAATCATTAAGAAGGAGGAGATGATGAGTCTAAAATTTGAATTGAAAAAAAAAAAAACTTTTTGATTGAGATTCCCAAACTTTCATCAGCTACATAAAGCTGTGCTGTCTTAGTCTCCTTCTTGTTGCTGAAACACAGCATCCACCTACGAGGTGAACAGAGGTTGATTTGGGCTCATGTTTCAGAAGTTTCTGGCCCTGCATGGGTGGTGGCCTGGTGGATGGTCCTGGACAGAGGAAAACTGTCCAACTGAGGCAGCCAGGGTGTAGAGGGAGGTAGAAAACCCTGAGAGAGTGCTATGTTTTGTATCTCAGTGTCCCCCAAAGCCTCATGCAGTCATGGGGCAGATAATCTGCATCACAATGTAAGGACAGGAGAGCTGCTTGCTACCTGCTGCCCTCTGCCATGTACTACTCTGCCTTGGAGCCAGCAATGTATGAACTGAAACTTCCACAAACTATGAGCTAAATAAACCTTTCTTCCTTATTTCTGGGTATTGGATATTTTGTCCTCACAATAAGAGAAGAGTAACTAAGACAGAGTCACACCCTAAGGGGCCACTCTCCCAGTTACTCTCCACCTCTTCCAATTAGGCTCTATCTCCTAACATCACAGTTAGCTGTTATTTCTCTATGGTTCAATCATCTTAATAGGGCTCTCTTTGAACACATGAGGTTTTAAGGAGATAAGCAAATATTAACCACAAGTGCAGACTTCAATTTTGTTGATTCCTCCATTGTGCCAATGTGTTTTTGAAAGGAAAAATAAAAAAGCAATTACATATGAAACAAAAGTTAGAGTTAGATAATAGATCTTTCTTCTTTTAAAAATTCATATATGTTTGGAGTACATAACGTTTATTTTAGTTCACAGATTAGGTATGTGTACTGAACATATCTTGATTTTTTTTTGATTCCTCACTTTGCTTAGCCCTACAGAGAGTCATCAGCCGCTATCTGATGCTAAACAAGATATGAAAGGACTTTTGACTTTGAGGTTCCTGTACATGACAAGGAAATTCACCAAGAAAATGAAGGAAGCAGTGGAAATGGAGGAAGACCGAGAACGTGAGAAGAGCTAAGATCAGAATTAATCCAACCTTGGGCCTGGCAGGATGGCTCAGTGGTCTAAAGCGCCTGCTTAGGAAAGCTTAGGCAGCTTCAGGAACTGCTGTTCTATCCACGGTTCGATCCCCGGCACCACATGCTGCACCAACCCTGCCCTCAGGGCAGGCTGAGCCGGCCGTAAAAATAAATGAATAAACAAACAAAAATTCTGAAACAAGAAAAAAAAAAATCTGAAATAAAAAAGAATTAATCCAACCTAATTCTCAGGTGCTGAGAAAAATAAAGGGTTGTCTAAAATTTGACATGAGAGGTAAAGTGTAGATTCTTAGTGAAAGATGTCAGCTTGCTGTGAGCACTTACTGTTATCTCAGTCTTATGCCACTGCTTTGCCTCGTCCAAGTATTTAATTGCTCTAAATGAGATATTACTTCTCTAAGGTCTCAGATAGATAGATTTGAGCTTTAGTTTAGTTATGTGGGTGTACAAAATTATAGCGCTACTATTTCTTCACTGGCAGCTACCAAACCTAAGCATTTGTTGATATAAGTTCTTTAAAAAATAGACAACCTTCGTAGGTTTGTCCTGGAATTTTAAACTCTTTAGTGACTGCTAAAGTAGTCAGCTGTGTGTGTGTGTGTGTGTGTGTGTGTGTGTGTGTGTTTTACTGGAAACTGAACCCAAATCTTTCACACTGAGCCTCATCCCTAACCCACAGCCTTTATTTTTGAGACAAAGTCTCACTGTGCTGCCCAAACTGGGCTTGAATTTGTGATCTTCCTCCCTTAGCCCCTAGAATTCTGGCATGAAGGTATGCAACAAGGTAGTCTTTCTGATTTTGGCTATGTTTAAGGCCAGCTCAATCAATTAGCCCTCATGATAGTCATTTACATTGTACTTATACTTCCTTGGGTCAAAGCACATAACTCTACCACCTCAAAAATAAAAAAGTCAAGAGCATGCAGAATTGAAAAAGCAGAAGGCAGGCCCAGAGTAATGTGGAAAGAATTAGTAACAGTAATTTTTTTTTTTTTTTTTCTGGGCCAAGGATTGAACTCAGGTCCTTGCGTTTGCTAGGCAAGTGCTTATTCTACTGAGCTATCTTCCCAGCCCCAGTACCACTATCATCTTGAGACCTGTTTGGTGCCTTGCACCATTACACCTTCCCCTGCACCGGCCTCTTTTCATTAACCAGCTCGGCCTCATCCATCTCACCCTACGCATGTTTTCCAGCTATTTCTGGATAATAAAGAGAAGATAATAATTTTTTTGTATTTTGGAAAAGTCTACAAGGACAGGGTGTAGACTAGATCGCAGTCATAGTGATCCACCTGTTTACAGCCTCCCAAGAGCTGGGACTAGAGCCATGTACTGCCATGCCCGATCTCAGTCCTTGTCTCAGGGCACTCTGAGGGTGGGACTGGCACAGCAGGCCCAAAGATGATACATTTTGAAAGAGGAAAAAATTGCTGTATTTTAACAGAATACAGCTCAAAACCTGCAGTTTCTAGTTTGTCCTAAAGGCAGACTTGTTCTACACTTGGGTACAAGCAAATTTAAGTTCTTCCCCACACTACCACACCTACATCTTGCTCATGCAAGGCAGTAGCATGTAGAACTCCAGATGATGGTCTCAGGAGTCAAACAGCACTCAAAAGAACCCAAAGTCTGCCATTCCACAACCGAGAGAACTTGGGCATATTATTTTACCTCTCTAAGTTTGAATCACCATATTTCTCAAATGAGAGTAATAGAAATTTCTCTCTCATAGGATTCTTAATGAAGATTAAATGAGATCATCCACATAAAGCATTTAGAAATGTGCCTGGCACACATCAAGGGCTAGATTAATGTGAGTTATTAAAATTATTATTGTAGTGCCTTAGAAATGCTTCTCAGCCTTCAGCAGCATCTTGAGTATTTCCAGGCATAGCAACCAGACAGCAAAACCCCAGAAGGGATAGAGGTAAATGTGTGAGGGTGGCTAATAGAAAGCGGTAGAAGGACCACAACACGGCAGTTGTTTGTGGCAAGCTGTTTGTGTGTGCGGCTGCAGGACTTATGTTTGAATTACAGTAGTGATTCTTAACTGTAGAGAAGGACTTTGTCCCTCCATGGGGAAATTTAGCGATAGTTGAGACAAGTTTGGTAGTCATACCCAAGGGTTGCCATTGTCATCTAATGAGAGCTAATATTGCTAAACATCCTCTAATACAGCAAGCCAGTCCTGCACAATAAATAATTATCTAGCCTAAAGTGTCAGTGATGCTGAGGCTTGATAACTCCTAAATTACTGGCACTCCGTGGGAGGTGAGAATGGAAACCTCTAAAACTCTCTTACCTCTGTCTTGATATGTACAGCTAAACCTCAAGCTCAAATTTAAATCAACTCACATTGCACACCTTTCCTTTTACCTCTCCATTTTCCCCAAAGCCAACCTAGATTTATTTCAAAATATGAGAAGGTAAACATATAGGATTAGGTAAAAAGTTTCTTGCTAATACAGAAGCATCAGTAGCAACCAGAAAATTTTAGAACTGAAAGAAACTTTATATGGGATCTACCGACTATATTCTAGTTGGAACCCTTCGTTACCTTTTACAGATGAAAAAAGTAGGACCAGCAAGGTAGAGAGACTTCATCTAGGTCAAGTACTGCTACAACCATCCCAAGGTCCAGATTGCCCCCAAAGAACTGATTTAAGTCCTTAGTCTGACAGTGATAATATCAGGATCTCTTCTTCACACATTTGTCTTGCTTTTTTTTTTTTTTTTTTTTTTTTAATGATTACATTCTTATATCACTGTTCCCATCTCTGGAAATCCCAGAATATGGATCTCTGGGAACCAGCAGCAGCAGTGGCAATAAAAAGAGGGAAAAGATAGAAGTTGCCTATTGATTAAGCAGAAAGAAGACAGGAGATAGATGGAGCACAGGCTGCTCACAATGAACTTCTGGCAACTCCCCTCTGTCCTGGGAAGTTGAAGGAAATGAGAGGAGGAACAGAATCAAGGGCAGCAGGTGTACAAAGGCCAGTGAAGACACATCTGATTGGTTGGCAAAGAGGCTACCTTGAGTCCTAGAGAGAACAGAATGAAGAGTGAAATCCAAGCAACTGGCAGGAACCAGAGACACATTTGTCCTTGGGGCACTAGGATCTCATTTTATCCTCTGAGCCCAGAGACTGCCGTCTGCTCCATAATAGTTGAACACTCTTGTTGCTACTGCCAGCTCCAAAGTGTTACAGTTTTCATAGACATTAAATGACTGTCACTCTAAAGTAATTAATAATGCATTTTAAAAAACTAAAACAAAGTAATTAATAGCAATAATAATAAAGGTGCTTCCAAAAAGGGAAATGATGCAATATACTAGGTAAGAATAGCTTCTCATATATGAGGAAAACAAGCATCAGATTAAAAGTTACTTAAAAATGCTATAAGACATCTTTACAGGGGTGTGAACTCAGGACCCTGTGCTTGTCCAGCCAGCAATTATTCTACTGAGCTGTCTTCCCAGTCCCTTTACGTTTTACTAATTTTCTCTAACATACAGGTTTCCTGGACGCAGCTGCTCCTCAGGACGCTAGGGATCCCCTCAGCACCACTGTCCTTTCCTTCCAAAGCTGTGCTCGCAGCCAACACTCAGCTACTTCTTTCTCCGTTACTGATACCCAAATTTCACGCAGGGAAATACAGACCACTACAAGCCAGGGTGACCCCAAGTACTTCCAGGCATGAAGACAGACAGTGCAAACTTGTGTCACTACCCCTCCACCAAAAATCACCTATGATTCACACCAAATCCACGCCCTAAGAAGCATTTTTATTTTATTTATTTATTTATTTTTGGTCCGTTTCTATGAACCACATGGGAAATCAAGTCAAGGTTTTTCTCTTTCCGTTGAACTCTAGGAAGACGAGCCCAAGCCATGACTTCATCTCCGACTGTCTCTCAGCCATGTCTTCCAAAGGCGGCTGTAGGCACCGCGGCACAGCGGCGTACAGCAAGCCTCCGGGAGAAGGGATCTTAAACTGGGTGTGGGATTCTGTGAATGGCAACTGCAGGATGGTCGCCAGTCCTGCCAGCGAAGGAGAGAGCGTCCTGCAGCACAGCGCGCCCACACGCGCCCGCCACTCACACAGCTCGAGACACACATGTCCTGTCACACATACACGGCTCATTCTCTGCCACAGAACGTCCACGGAGTCCGCACAACACGCATCCAGTTACACACAGGGCTATGGATGCCCAGAGCCAGTCTCTCCCTCGGCCTCTCTCACCCTGCACACACACAGCCTCCTACAGCCGGTGAACGCACACGCAGTTTCACAAGTACTTACCCACGCAGATGGAGGGCAGCGGCCCCAAACCCACAGTGGTCCCGCGCGGGCGACGCGTACTACACAGGCTGCCCGCCCATCCCTGCGGCCGCGCGGATCTCCGGAGTCCGGGTCCCGAGCCCCCCACCCCACGCGGCCCCGCCCCCCCCGCTTCCCACCGCACACGTGGGCTCCCAGTCCTGATCCCTGCGCGCTTACCGCACTTCAAGCCAACAGCGGCGCGGGAGCGAGGCGCCCGGGCGACTGGAGCAGGAGCGGCCGCCCCAGCGCGGAGCCCAGCTTCTGCCGCCTTCGCTGCCGCCGCCGCGCTCCCCAGCACTGCCGAGCCCCCCGCCCCCTGCTGCTCCCTCGGTGCCATCTCCAGCCCCCGCGCGCGGCCACAGGCTCCAGACCCCGGACCCCAACCCCAGCTCACCTGGGCGCGCAGCGCATCGTCTTCCTCAGGTTGAGACCCCAGCCCCGCGGTCCCCACTGTCCTGCGCGCTGCCGCCCCCGCCGAGCACCCAGGGCGCAGCCTGGGCTGCGGGCGCGCGGAGACTGGGCGCAGAGGCGGGCTGCAGAGACCTCACCTCTCTGGGTGGCCAGCGTGGGCCCTCCCTAGAGAGAGCGCTGCGCAGTTCTCGGAGTCAGGGTGCGCGAGCCCTGACCTCGCTGCGGGCTCTTGGGTCACCTTGGGTAAGTTGGTTAACCTCTCCGAGTATCCGTGTCCACTACTCAGGGCTAATAAAAACACTAAAGCAGTTGAGATGTCCCTGCTATAGGAAACTGCCTAGCTTAACTGCTGCTCTTCCCTCTGACCACGCTAGGGCAGGGTTACTTGTGGGGCAGGCTTCAGAGTGAGCTGCTGAGAAACTTGGCGGCCCAAGTTCTCCAGAGGCCATGTGCCCATTTGCCTGAAGTCTTGCTGAGGACTTCTGCCCATATTGATAGCCCCCTCCCTTGTCGCCCTGGCCGCCAGTGCCAGTTAGGGGTTCTCCCAGCAGCTCCTGTGACCTTGGATTAGACCAGAGCAGCTCCCAGCCCCATATCTGTCAAAGGAAGTGTCAACCTGCAGGGGGCTGGAGGTTTACCTGTGTCCCCTGGCCAGGCACAGTGTCTGAGGAAAGGCAACAGCCTAACAACTCATCTCCCCACTGCCCCCCAAATTTCAGGGACAAAACAATCCAGGGGAAAACAAGGCGTGTTGGGCGGGCCAGGCAGAGAGCGCGGCCTCACTTCACGTAGGTGGGTGAGTGACCAAATGTGCCCAGTGAGTGAATAATTCACCGCTCAAGGACCACAGGAAGCTTGACAGAACGCGGGCTGTAGGCAGCGATTAACCTCCAAAGGCAAATAAATCTTCCAAGACAGTCTTAAAAATTATTAACTTACAATTGTGGGCACAACTCAAGTGAACCAGTAATTTAAATTGACCAACCGGTTCGTGCTAGAAACCTCTTAGCTTGTCCTCTTCTCGTTTTCTGTCTCTGTTGCCATTTCTGTCCCTTTCCCTTCTTTTTCTAGGCCTTGTCTGGCTTCCTCCTGGCCCGCATCCCTTCCCTGTTTTATTCCTGTGTGTTTTCTCTCTTCTCTCCTATGTCATCCTCCTCATATCTTGTGTCATTTTCTTTGCCCTTCTCTTGTCTGTCTGCTAGCATCTCCCACTCATGGGCATTGTCACCTGCAGTTTCTTACCCAAATGTGTATATGTCTTGGATCTATCTTCATCTCATATTTGCTATTCAAAAAGTTCAAAAGTAAAGAATCTAGAAACTATTTCACTTATGATAATAAGATCCCAAACTTAACTTATCACTACTCACATCCGTAACCCAAATACTGCTAAATGATGCCTCCTCATGCCAAGGACAGAGGTGCTCAGGGCCTGATCTGCCCTTGACACTTCCACATCTGGATCCCTCTACCCATCTGCCACAAAGGCCATTCCTGCCACCCTCTCTGCTACTCGCATCTACCTCTTCCTTCTTTATGGGCCTTGTCTTGTTTTTTTTTTTTTTTTTGTTGTTGTTGTTGTTTGTTTTTTGGGTTTTTTTTTTTTTTTTTAATCATCAGAGGTCTTGGAGCTGAGTTCTCGCTCTCCAGCCATCCTCCCCACTGACGTCACCCTGCCCTTCCTGTATAGCAACCCAATATTGTCGCTGTCTTGCTTTGTGACCTAAGTTCTCAGGAAAGGTAGTACAGCTCCCCAAAAGTAACCATGTGTGAATCCTAAGAACCTGCCAAGGTATTACCCTACAAAAGGAACTTTGTAAATGTAAATAAATTAAGACTTAATGTGGATTAGTAAAAGTAAGAGAGAAAGGTGGTCTGAATGACAGGACACAAGAAAGACTTGCGCGGGGAGGAGAGAGAGAAGGGACATAGAAAGAGCTAAGATGTGTCCTGTATGTGTCCCCGTGACAAATACAATCATTATGTATCAAAAACACATACTAATGCCAAGCTCTGAGACCCAGTAAGCTACCTGGTGTGGAGAGCTGTGAGATGGTGAGTCAGTGCCGCCTGGGGCTGCCAGGTGACCTGTCACAGCTAGTGAGGCATTTCTCTTTTACTCATGGAATTCCACACCAGTGCTTTATATTGTCATTCACAGCAATCAAGGCCACACAGATGGAGCACTTTTCTGCACAACCTTGCAGTTCAAGTGACATGTCTCTGGATATCTCTTTCCTCCTCTGTGCCAGTGCTCCCTAGAACATTTCCGCTAGAGTGTCCCCTCTGACTGATGCCAACTCCATCATTGACCAATGCTTTGACTCCTTAGAGTATCTCTCTGTCCCTCTCCTTTTTCCTCCCCTTCTCCCTCGCCCTACCTCCACCTCTCCGTCCCCCTTTCTCTCTCTATCTCCCCCTTTCCCTCTTCTCCCTTAGTCACTGTCTCTGTCTGTCTCTTGTCTCCCATGGTCTTTATGCTTCTCGAAGTGCTTCTCACATCCCCACTTTGAACAATGCTTTCTAATGAGAGGGAAAGGGATAAAAAGACTTTACGTGTGCAACTTGAAAGTACTCCTGGTTCTCTGCTCCCAAAACGTTGTGTTCATGCCTCTGCTGTAGTAGTGACCACTCTACTGTTATTCGTGAGTTACCAATGAATCTGCAAGGTCCACCACATTCTGAGGACCGCAAGGATGGAGAACAGGTCTTACCTCCATTTTATATTTATTATTTATAGTTACATTCTCTGTTATGCTTCCCAAATTTTAGATACCATAAATAGACATACATTTATGCCTCAAAATTTTTAAAAACAGCTTTGCTTCCAAAAAGAGAGATACAAAAATTCTCTGCTTATCAAAACTCATAACTTTTGTACTTTCAACCCTTAACAGTCTGTCAGATACACAGTGGGGATTCTGTTAGGATATTTTGCATAAATGGGTGAAGAAAGCAGGTACTATATCTCACTGGATTGAACAGATAGAGCTTTCTTAAATTGTTCTTGCATATTTGCCTCTAAAGTCCAGTGGACTCAAAAAGTGGAAGGGCCTCAGCTAATGCAATATGGCTTTTTAAAAATACTTTCTGTATTTGGTATAAGGTCTCCCCATGCAGCTCAGTCTTGCAGGGATCCTCCTGTCTCAGCCTCCCCACCACAGGCAAGCACCACCATGCCTAGTTTCAAACCTGGGTCCTTGCTCTTTTTCAGGTAAGTGTTTAAACAGTTGAGCTGTCTCCCTGGCCTCATTGCAATATGGCTTTACATAGACCTGCTTTAGTGTAAATCTTGAAATACAGACCTTTATTTTCACATTGGTTTGTTCTGAAGACTAGCCCATAATGAGAGGGCCAGTCTTTTTTATGTCCTGTTTTAAAAGTGCTATTGTTATGAGTAAAATAGTATAAACACGAAGAGACTTTATCTCAATAGTTGCTAAAGTGTGTCATAGGTACAATGTGCTATGTGTTCAAAGACCATGTAAAGAGAGTGTTAACTGCAGGTTTATTTATAAGAATAAATAACTGGGAGAAGTTCAAATGTCTAATAATAACATATTAACTACATAAACTCTACATTCCTCACATAGCTACTACTCAGGTGTTAAGCATGTTTTTGTCAACTGATACCTGTTATACAGAAGAATGATTATGAATAGATTTATATTATCTTTATGCTTTCTGAGTTTTATGTTCCATAAATGTCTATATATTTATGTCTCAACATTTTTAAAACCAGCTTTGCCTCCAAAAAGAGAGATATAAAATTCCCTGCCTATTGAAACTCCAAGGGATCCCAATAAGACCCAGTTCATGAATTATGGCATAAGAAGGGAAAAGTCACAGAACACTTGCAATGTGCAAGTGACTTGTACTCTCTCTGTCCCTTTTATTCATTCACTGTGTGAACATTTATTGTCTTGCGTCAATTAAGGTGTCTGATAGCAAGAAGCAAAAACTAGTCAATTTATGCAAATGGAAATCACTGGACTGATATCAGGGGCTCCCAGAGCCACCGAGATGCCAGACATCAGGCCTTGGAAGGTACATCCCAGGTCAGGGGCAAAAAAACCAAGGAAGCTGATGGTACAGCAACGGTGCACAAGCCAAGCTTCTCCTACATCGCGCCGCTGCTCCTGATCCAGAGCACAGCCTTTCCAGCCCAGGTTTGTGGTTGCTGAGGACAGCAGGTCAGAGACAGTTGTGAGTTTTCTTCTTCTTTCATTCTGAGCCAGAGGTTGAGGAAATGGAGGAGCTGGTGGATGTACAGAGGATGCAGATTTCCCTAGGGACTTTGGGGTGTTGTTGGGAAGGCAGAATAGGATGCTGGAAGCCTGAGAAAAGTAAATACCCGTTCTAATGCGCCAGGCTTGACAGCACACAGGTATCCCAGCGCCGCTTCTCTGCCAGGCTCTTCTCGATGACTAGCTCCACTGACAAACCAGAGCAGAAACACCTCTCAAGAGAGTTGAAATCCTCTGACTGTACTCTTTCACTGATAAACTTGAACATGCTAAGATTTTGTAACATCAGTTGGTTCTGATCTACAAAAACAAACACTGCTTTTTGGTTTTGGTTGTCCACACTGCTCAGCTGATACAGATATCCTGCCCTGTGATCACCACGCAGTGGCCTTCCAAACAGAGAGAAACGTGTTATCATTATCAGACCATGAGGTTAATTTAAAATCTCAAAGCTTGTTTTAAGCTTTTTTTTTTTTTTTCTGTACTTAGGACAGGGTCTACGAGGTCTACAGGTGCTTTTCTGTGCAGTTCAGGGTGGCCTTGAGCTCACTTTTGTAGCCCAGGCTGGTCTTGAACTCACACTGATCCTCCTGCCTCAGGTTCCCAAGTGCTGGAATTATAGGCGTGAGCCACCACGCTAGTAGGTGCTTTAATCCCCTGAGCTATCAGGCTGGACCCTTTAAGTTTATTTTATTTGGAATGCCTGAACTACAGAAGAGAGCTGCGTATGTGTGTGTGTGTGTGTGTGTGTGTGTATTGTGTGTACGTGTATGTGTGAACAAGAAAGAGAGAGGAAGGAAGCAAGTAGGCAGAACAAAGAGAAAGGAAAAAAGAAAAATAAATGAAATTCCAAATCTAAATTACTGAAATAAATCAATGCTTCTCTTGAATCCACAGACTTAAAACCTACATATTTTCCATCCACTTAACAGCTGCTAAAAATTTAAACAGCTTGACAAAGAGTTTTACTGCAGCTGCAGAGACACAGAAGGCAAACTATGATTACCTTTCCTAGGATACAGCCAGTGTGGCTGGCCCTATTTTAATCATCTCCACAAAATACATGAATAATTCCCCTGGAACACAAGCCTGTGTCATGTATAGTCACACGGGTCATTCACAATCATCTATGTGAGGTAAAAACTTGCAGAAAAATCTTCCAATACAATGGTGAAGGTAAAAATTTTAATAGTGTTTTCTTTTGCAGTCCAAGCCCCTGCAGAGGCCATATTCATCCTTATTTTGCTACATATCCTCGAGTGTCCTGCAGTGTCCACATCCTGGAGATAATCTCTACTTCCCAAAGTCACAGGCTGAGCCAGTGCTACTGCTCACAGCTCTCACCTCTGAGGGAGCTCACAGGCTGGATCTTGCTTCTCTCCTCTCTCAGCACTTAGCGCTCTCCTCTTCTGTGATGCGAAGACCACGCTGCAGTTTGGATTTCAAGCAGCACACAGACCTTTTTAGCCCAGTACCTTTGCATTTACTGCATCCTGGATCCAAAATACTTTCTTTCTGGTGCAGTTTAAATGTTTCTTATCACGGATAGGTTTCTGCCTGAGCACTTGTTCCTATCCTGTTCTTTTCTGTCCTTGCACTCTGTTTACATCACTTACAGCTTTCATCCCTATCTGTGACTAATTCCTTAATATCTTTTTTACTTCCAAACTCTCTGCCTCCTTGAGTAAAGCACAGGATGCTAGAAGTTAAAGATGCTGCACGCCAAGAGGAGCTTGTAAGAGAAGACACTCAGTAAGAGCTGAACGGATGGCAATAGGGACACAGGCACCTCTGGCTTTGCCTTCACAGCATCTATCTTAGCCAGAAGGTCAGAGTTGCTCAGGAATCAAGCAGCTTCAGAGGGCAAAGAAAACCACACATGCACATTGAAGGATCATCACTCACTTCCGAGAGGATGTGGCTTGGGAAGAGACAGATTCACATCCAAGGGGGAGTGGTAAAACCCAGCAGGTGGTTCAGATATAGCAACATCGCATGTCTGTGAGTGAGTGAGAGGTGGATAAGGAGCCAGAACATGGGGAGAGACGAGACTGCAGCCTGCCTCTAACTCAGGGACAGCTGCCCAGAAGCCAGTCTATTCCAGAAGAATGAACAAAATTGGGCAAGAGAACATGATTCCACATCAATACAGAGAGTGTGTTCTTACTGACTGATTATCTGGCGTCGTCTCGCTCACCTGCTGTGTGTGCCCTGGCAGCCGACTGCCCGACACAGAGAAGAACTGGGCAGACAGAAGCTCCAGATAAGCGACTGCCGGCCCTTTACACACTACTTGTCCTTTGTCCTCTAGTCTTCCTGGCAGTGTTTAGTTTAATCTACTTATGTTTAAAAAGACTGTTAACTGCTTTATGCATAAAAAGGTGAAGCAAGTAAAAGAATAGTCTATGGAGAAGCAAACCTCAAAAGTGGAGTCTTTCAAGTCTGTTCTACTAGGCAGGGGTTGCCAAAAAGATCTGCCGGGAAAAACCCTAACAAAATGTTCAGGATTAAAAATAAGGTTTAAGATTTATTGTTAACATACACATAGGGGCAGAGATATAGCTCAGCAGCCCAAAGCCCCTGCCTAACAAGTGCATGATCTGGAGTTCAATTCCAGGCACCAAAAATCCCAGCCTTCTTTAGAAAATACATGCAGTAAAATGCATTACTTTTGGTGTAAAAGTCAGTGAGTTTAGAAAAATTGAGAAATGCATAACTGCCACTACATTCAGGACACAGCAGAACTGTACTTTGACATAAGCAAGCATATTTGGTGGTAAATTTTAAGTATTATATTTAATGAAACATTTTTAGTATGTTTAATAGGGTACATGTTTGCAGGAAATGATGTTTGCACTCCTTGTGGAAAATCAGTACATGTGCACAATGCATCTTAATTCCTTTTTAAAAATTATTAATTCTATGGGTAGAGTTTGCAAATATGTAGTGATGACACTCATCATAAGGCATTTATGCCTGTGTATCTCGTGGCTCTTCATTTTTCCCCACTCCCCTCCTTTCCCTTCTGCTCCTGTTCCCTGCCTTGTTGGCAAAGCTCCATTTCCATTTTACTCTTCTCTCATTTTTTGTTTCCCTTCTTTCCTCCCCCCAACCCCTCCCTATTCCCATTTCCTTTTGAATGATTTCTTCCTATTTCACAATCTATATTATACATTAGGTCCTTATTTACCTTTTCAGTTTCCTATACCAGGGAAATAATGTGATATTTATACATGTGTACCTAATTTATTTCACTTAAGAGTATGGTCTCAAGTTGCATTCATTTACTTAAAAATATCTCAAATTTATCCTTATTTATGGAAAAGAATTGGAAGGTCTGATTTTTTCAATTCTTTATACTTTCTAGATATTAGTCTTTTGTTGGAAAACAACAGACAATGTTTTCCCACTCAGTGTTGTTTTTTCACTCTGTTGATAATTTCCTTTGATGCACAAAAGCTTTTTGACAAGATAAGATCCCAGTTGTTGATTCTTTATGGTATTTCCCATACAACTGGGGTTTTGTTCATGAAGTCTTCGTTTATACCTACTCATTCTCTCTTCCAGTAGACTGGTTTTGTTTTAAGATTTAGATTTTTGATCCACTTTGACTTTACTTTAGCTCATGGTGATAGACATGGGTCAAGTATTAGTCTTCAGCATGTGAAAATACAATTTTTCCAGCATCATTTATTGAAGAGGCTATCTTTCTTACAGTGATCATGTTTATCCCTCTTGTCAAAGATAAGGTAGCTAAGTATGTTAGGAGTTGTGTCTGCAACTTCTACTCTAATCTGTTCCATTGCTCCTCAGGTGTCTGTCTGTCTGTCTGTCTGTCTGTCTGTCTGTCTTTCAAATACCTTGTTGTTTTTATCGCAGTAGCTCTGTAGCATAATGTTAAGTCATGGATCATGATGCCCCTGACTTTGTCATTGCTGCCCATAATTGTTTTTTCTCGTCTATGTTTCTTCTGTTTACAAATGAATGTTAGGAATATTTTCTCTGTTCTATGAGGTATGCTAATGGCATTTTTATCTGGATTGCATTATCCCACTTAGAGAGAAACTAGGAAAACCATACCTTTCATAATAGCACTGGAAAAAAATGAAATACTTAGAAATTAATCTCACAAAAGTAGTAAGAGATCTCTGTATTAATTCCTTTGTTCATCCCTTTGTCCTCCACCTCTCGATCCCATTCCCTATTACAAAAAGAGCTATCTCCCTACTGCTTTTACTGTGTGTATTTTTGACTAGCTTTGGCAAATATCCACAAGTCTTTTCATCTTCCTGTCTATTGCCCATTTCCCTATGGTAGTTTTTCTCCATTCCAAAACCTAGAAGATCTTGTCTCCATGACAAGAAAGTGAAGCACTGGAGAAAAAGGCTGTAGTGAGAAAGGAAAAGAGTGGGCACACAAGGAATGGCCTCTGGCCTGAGAAATTTGTTTGGATTAACTTACATGGTACAGCAGAAAGGAAGGAAGCAAGGCTCAGAAGTGCTCAAGGCAGGCATTAAGTACAAACCAAAGCTGAGTGTCCGTGGCTGAAATAAAGAAAGCAGGACTCCGACTTGGGAGCAAGGCACTATCTTTGGGCCAGGAGACTCAGGATATGGGTCACAGCCAGAAACTTTTTTTGGCCTGGACTCTGGTATTCTCGTAATGGAGAGTGATAGAAGGAATCCATCTCCAGGTAATGTTGTGAATGATGAAGATGATTAAGCAAGAGAGTGGCTATCATATTTGGATTGTGTGTACCTATAGATCCTTATGGTTATCCTACAATTAACTCTGAGAACTTATAACAGGATGGCTAGTGGCTGACACAAATCATTATTTCATTTTAAAGTACTACTTAAATAGGTTGTACTTGGCCTTTCTGTAAATAGCTTATTAACTTTTTATGTGATGGGCCTTATGCTCAATTCTGAGGGGATACAGTGCATAAGAAGATGAAATCTCTCTTTTCAAACATTAAAATAAACTAGCGTAGATAGCATTGGACACAGTCCATTTCAATACGCTGTGAGGTTAATAATATAAGCATAAGTGGAAATTATTATTTTATTACTAAATAACAAACATTCATTGAGCACATACTATCATAACAATTTTATGGGCAAATATTACTATGATTTTATAAAGCTAAAAAAGTAAACATAAAACAATTAAGGAACATGACACTGAGACCACATGTCTAAAATGGAGCAAAGCCTAGATTAAAATCCAGGCTTTCTTGTGACCAACAATGTCATAAAGTTTTAAGAATAATAATGCAACACAGCATTACTGGCTGATTGCATTGAGTGTTTTGGATACTTAACTGTCTCAGATTATTTTGAGAGCTTTTATGCAGTGAGTAACAACGCAATCAGTCTAAACTTCTGATGCATAACAAGGTAGAACAGAGGCCAGAATATTATAGCGAAGCAGAATTCAGCTTGGTTTAAGGCCATCTCAACATTTGCAGAAGTCTGTAGTTACCAAAGCACAGGCTGGGTGCCATCTGCCAAGTGGTGAGCAAGAACCTCTGTTCCAGGTGCGAGGTTCAACATCACCTCTGATCTTATCCATCTCCTTGATTCTCTGATGCTAAAATTTGAAAACTGCAGACTCATTTGCCAGCTCCTCCAACTAACATTTAAATGTCAAGTCCCTCCCTCTTTTCACTCTGTAAGGTCACCCATCTTCTTTCATTCAGGTTGCTTACTTTAATTATCATTTACTTACTAGCAAGGCCTGCAGTGTGCTTGGAATTCTCTGAGCCCCCACATCCACTCCTTGAATGTAAGCGTCCATGACTCTGATAAAGAGCATGATGGTCTAACCACGAAAGTGAGGTATTTCAGGGGAAAAAAAAAGGAAGTGTTTAACAAAGGCCTTTGTGCTGATAAGGTATTCATTAGCAGTTAGAAATACAGAAGTCATCTGAACTTGAATGGCATGAGCTTGTGGCTTTGATCACCTGTAAGGGAAGGATAATTGTCTAGGTCTTTAGGGAATAATATTTATAATGCCATAATGGTTTAAATGTCATTTATCTGACTTTAAACTTTCAGAATGACCTTATGGACATTTGAGAAGACTTAAACTATTGTAACAGGAAAGAATATATGATTCTCAATCTCAGCCTTATTGTAATGGTACCATTGACAAAATAATTGGGAAGTGGACACAGGGAGCTGTGATGAATGGAGGAAGAAAGTGGAACATCATCATTCATATTAGAAAGCAAGAGTTGTACATCTCCTTTAGTAATGGAAAAGGCAATGAAATTAAGGTTTAACCATGCTACTTAAAGTGGCAGAGGTGACCAGAAAAGGGGGTAATATGCTATTGGGAGATTACTTAACAAAAAGTAAAGAAACAGCCACATTAGCACATTACATAGAAAGAGGGAGGTAAGTTCCTCAAAAGCTGTAGTGAAAACTGCTTTTCCTGGGTGCTTACACCCAATTTTATGGGCAGTAACAATATCTTACATACCCAGCTAACTTGTATGCCAGGGAAGCTAAGCCCATCGCTGGTCATAGGAATGACCTTGGTTATCTAGTTCAGTGTGCCTACCTAAGTGGTCCTAAGGACTGATACAGGCAGAGGCCGATAGTCCAGATCAAGTCAGTAATACATAAAAACCTGCTCAGGATTATGGGAAGAAAATACTCTCGCTCTTCTGTGAGATGCCTGAGGAAGAATATCTTCCTCCTTGATGAAGTATAAGGATATAATTTCATGGAATGCAGCAACCATCACTTTCATCCTAGAGAGAAGCAGTCTAGGAGTAAAAGTAGCACACAAAAGGAGTGAGCCATAGAATCCCTAAAAACAGAGCCAAGGTCCGGATAATGTTGTCATGAGCCAGTTAAATCTATCCCTGAAGTTACAGGCCACCCTTGAGCAGTGATGTAAAGCAATATATTTTCTAATTCTCTACTCAATACTGTACTGTTCATCCTCTTCCATGACTAATAGAACTCTGATTTTATCCAGTGATAGATGATCACCTTCCCAGCATTTGACTGAACTTCTGACCAGTGAGACTTAAGCAAATGTGCTACGTGGAACTTTCAGAAAGACTCCTCCAAGTTGCAGAATGTAGCTACAGCATGCTGTATTTGTTTTCATTCCTGACTCTTTCCCAGGGTGATGCATGAGGAGAGCCAACAGCAATCACCTGAAACCTTGAGAAGTGAAGTCGTGACAGGAAAGGAAACCTTGGTACCTAGGTCTCTGAACTTCCACACAGTGAAAGCAGACCGCATATCTGCAGGTTTCTCTGACCCTAGAAGATGTTCAATAAAGCGTTGAAGTTCCTGTACGCTTGCAGCTTCCATTTTATGCTGTAAATCTAGTCCTAATCATACACCTGCTTTTTCTGTGGTGTTCAATATTAAATAGATCAGCTTGATAAACTCAAGCAAAAGCATCTCTCTTCTCGAGGTAACTAAGTTTGGGATGGTGAATAGATAAGTATGTGCCTTCTGTCTTACCTGTAAGTGCTGCATTATTATTTTTTAAAATTTTGATGTACCTAGCCCTTCAAGGTCAATAAAGACCCAGGATATAAAAGAACCTGTGCAGTAATATCCTATAACTCAGAGGTGTCACAAATTTTCTGGTCAAGGAGATTATGGGACCTCAGAGGAAAGGGAGGAATGAATTATAGTGCCTCTAAGGAGAGTCACCCAGAGAAAAACATTCTCTCAGGCTTTCACAGAAAGCAAAATGGCCAAACAATGGCCGTGACTCGTCCCGAAGGCTGACACTAACAACAGTTCTACAAAGTACTGTCTATGGTCCCAAAGTTAACCCTGAGGGGATTTGACCCTGGAAGATACAAAAAAAGGATGTTTTGTTATACAGGTCTTGCTTCGACTTGCCCTTGACCACCCAGCAAAAAAAAAAAAGAAAAAAAAATGCTTAATTACAATGCATGAAACGCAGAGCTAGATTGGTAAGATGAGCTTTAGGAGGCTTAGATTCAATAGCCTCCAACATCACAAGCCTCACTGGTGGCCCACTGCAATTGCAGAACATTTGACTGTGTATGTATCTGCTT
>PVJA010011212.1:0-55270 GCA_004027025.1 Myocastor coypus
TGGCGTAAGAAACACCAGAAGCTGTCAGATGACTTGTGTTTCTCTGTGAGGCCAGAGGCCCAGAGAAAGCTTGTGTGCAGGAGAGAGAGTAGAGCGGGTCAGCAGAAGAGCAAGGACGGGACAGTCTTGATAACATCCTATCTAGTTCAGGTTGTAGCTGCTTCCTGGGCTCTCTTGTCCCCTTGACCCTGGACCCCCTACAGTGTCATTGTCCCTCTACATTTTTATTGCATTGTCACCTCAGTTGGTATTTTCTTCTTTTGCAAGCCAAAGGGCACACGGGACTACGCATACTATGTTCTTTTTTCAGGTACCTGTGCACAAAACCAATCTTACCACTTTAGTCTCTGAAAAACAACTGCCCCTGAGCAAAGCACCACACGCCAACCAACCTCTGGTCCCTCAGCTCCAACTTGATGCTATGGAGATCACAGTGGCCCGATATGATGCACATGGTAAGGCCATACCCAACTGAGGTCTATCTGTATAGAGAATATTTGCTTCGCTGCTTAAGTAGAGCAGTCAAAGTTCCAGAGCCTGCTCTGAAGAAAACTATCTGCAAATTGCTTTCCCTGTTGGCACTTCTGTGCTTGGCCAGGCAAGAGGGCAGGTGTTTTGTCCCCCATAGCAAGCCCTTACAACTGGAGTGTCACCCAGCAGGCACTGCTTGGCCCTGAGGCCTCTTTGGACAAGGACAAATGAAGACAGCTCTGAAGAGAGAGTTATGAGCCTGCCCAGAGTGTGGAAGTGACAGGAAATGGGCACAGCGGCTTCCTCCTAAGAACTACTCCAGTACTCAGGACCCAGGAGTTGTCAGGCCAGTATCCTGGCGTGCTGTCCCCTGAGTATTTTTCTGCCCATGACCTTATGAATACAAACCTGGGGATGGGAGCTTGATTTCTATTTCTGCTGACCTCTAAGGCCCAACTCCTGCTGGAGGCAACTCCATGGCCTTAGCTCCGAGTGCTCTTCAGAGCAAGCCCCCATGAGTCAGGGTGATTCAGTTCTCTTGGGCTGGAAAGCTGGGGCTCTGGCTTCCACACCACAGTGTGGACCTGACCTGCAGCCTATTGGTAAATTTCCCAGATTGTGTGTGAGAAAAAGAGTGGAGAAGTATTTGGCCTGTGTGAGGGTGAGCACAGCCTTTGAGCTTCCATGAGAGCTCTCTTTCTAGTTCTTTTGTATCATGGTTTAGGCAGGAAATGGGAATCCTCACCAGAAGGTGTCATACTCTTGCCAGTGCTGTCACCTGCTGACAGACCTGCAGTTCCTTCAGCCGAAGGGGCCAGCCCTGGATATGTTCCTTCCACGTCAGGCCTGCTGGTGCTGGGGGTGTGTGTACTGTGGATCACAGTTTTCAACCTTGGCAGGGTCTCGATGCCATTGGAGACACCTTCCGAGCACTAGTGACTGCGATTTCCTCTAGCCCCTTATAGTCAACCTACCCTCAGGACCCAAGTATGATTTTGCTTCATGCTTTCCAGAGAAAATAGCTGTTTGACCAACTCTGTGGGCACCATGGTCAAGCCTTCTTGGCACCTGAGAATTACCACCCCATCCTCAACCATAACCATGGTCAGGAGTTGCACCAGCTTGGTCCTGAATTCATCATATGTATCATTTTATTTTATCCACTGAATAGCCTTAAAGGGTAGATCCTACTGACCTCATTTTTCAAGTGGAGACATTAAGTTACATGACATGTCACTCTGCTTGTACCAGATGACTTGAATCTGTACTCCTTCGCAACTGCTCTCCACATTCTTGCTTTTTATTCTTTGATCACTGATATGTCTAGGTCTCTAACAGTCAAAATGAAGGTCACTGTGATCACTTTTCTTTTTTCATAGGGAAACATCTCTGAAGTCCCCTAACCTTAGTAGCCTCTGTCTCATTTTTTTCCCTTAACCCACAGCACCTTTGTGTCAGTCTCCGCTAGAGGAGGAAGAATACTGACCAAGGCCATGAGGGACGGGCCTGTTATCAAGGGCACTGGAGATGGCCCTTTCATCTGTGCATGTACATAACAATTGCATTTATTGCAGCAATGGTTCATTGTTTAGGAAATTGTAATGGCACTGTTAGTCACAGTGGTTTTGGTGTGAATAATGCATGCGGCATCCCTTCTGCCACAAATGCATCAGAGTCGTGGATTAAACTGAAAACTGAGTAGACCAAGCACTGTTGGGCAGAAGCTGGAGGGGATGTGGACTTGAGCTCCTGGGTGTGGCTAAGCACGCCAGGTCCGGGAAGCGGGAGCTACACAGGGAGCTGGTGGGACAGCATGGTGCGGGTCAGCGGAAGGCTCACCTGAGGTTGGTGGTTCCACTTTGGACAAGTGAGGAATTGAAAACTTCTTTGCTAAAGGTAGAGCTTATGCAGTGTGACAAGGATCAGTGACTAGGACAAGGCAGAGCCAGGAGCTGCTCCAATAACTCACCCCGTAGGGCTTGGAGGCTGCAGCCACACACCCAGCCTCCTGCTCAGCTAGAAGGAAGGCTGTTCAAGGGAGCCACCTAGCTCCTAGCCAAGGGAGGGAGGAACAGGGGAGAAGAGGGGAGAAGGGGGAAGAAGAAAGCAAAGGCTCACATTTCAAATGAATCTGCAAACCAAGTTCCAAAGTGGCGAGGACATCCTCTCAGAGTGATAATAGCCTGTAAAGTAACTGCTGGTAATTTTTTTTTTTCCACCTCAGGTGAAATTAAAATAATAAAATATATCTGAGAATTTAAAATAAATGTGCTTTGGATATTTAAATAAGAAAGTGACATGATGATTGGACATAAGAATTTTAATTATAAAAAAATAGGCAGAAATGAACTTTCAAAAAGTTGAATATGAAAAAAGAACCAATTAGTAATGCAATATAAATATATTATAGTACAGGATAAGAAATTGAAAACCTGAAAGATTGATTAGAGTTTAAATTTGCCGCAGTGATAAAGATAATTGAATAACAAAGCCAGGGAGTCGATGCAAAAACAGGACACAGAGAGACAAAGTTTTCCAAGCATGAGAGAATGACTAAGAGGAAAAAGATAAGGGAATGATAGGTCAGAATTTTCCAGAAGGGTAGGAAGACCATGCTCCCAGCCTGGAAGTGCTGGAGGATGTCCAGGGGAGAGAGACCCTCCAGGATACAGAAAGAAGTAGAATACCTGCCAAGGAGCCACAACTAGGCATCTCCTTATGAGTATTGAAAGAAATGATGGTGCTAATGATGTCAGCTAATAGTTGAAGAGTCCTGTGTGCTGGGCACAGTATCAAACACTCTATGTTACTGAGTTTAACCCAGAGACAACTGATAATAGGACTCTTTATGTAGCTGGGGAGGCCAAATGGAAGAAAGTTTCATGGCATTAACCAAGATCCCACGGTTACTGAGTGCAGGAGGCAGGACTCCACCGAGTCGACACGGCTCCTGCTGCCTATAAATACCACTCCATACTGTTTCTTGCTGTAGAGAGATACACTCAAGGTGATCGTGATAGTTACCTCTTATGTCATCTTGAGTGATAGACACCAACTGATTGGTTTAGCATGGTTCTTAGTGTGGCTAAATGGATTTACCAAAGATAAAAGACCCACCCTGGGTGTGAGTGACACTGACCAATAGGCTTGTAGCCTGGGTGGAATAAAAAGGGAAAGGAAAGCTAGGTGTGGTAGTGTACACCTGTAATCTCAGCACTGGAGAGACCTGAGACAGGAGGATCACTATGAGTCTGTCCTGTGTAGTGAGACCCTGTACTAAATAAATTAAATCTTAAAACAACAACAAAACAGAAAGGAATGTTCGCTTCTGTTTCTTTGGAGGAGCTCCAATCGGCACCATCCCTTTTAGACATCATCTCTGCATTTCTGGAACAAACTCTACAGCCTTCCAACATAGGCCACTGGGCTTCTGATGTAGACCCCAACAGCACTCTGCCATGAGCCCCAGGTCTTCCGTGCTGACCGTATCCTTTGGTTCTCCAGTTTGCGGATAGCCCGTCTGCATTCTTCCACAACCCATTCTGCAGGTGCCCACTGTAAGCCTTCCTTGTAAATAATACATATTTCAAATATGTTACTGTAGTGAGTCCTGACTGATGTAGTGATAATGCAAAATCATTATAACGCCAGCCTGGCACTTTGTCTACAGCCACGCTGATTTTATCCACGGTTATATGGCCAAATATGCTCATATATCCAACAAGAGAGTGATTGAAAACTTCTCCTAGCCACTGTGAGAGTTGAGAGATGATGTAAAGGGAGTTTCTAGGTAAGCAGTAACCAGGACAGAGAAAACACACTGTCTGTCCAGAGCCACTTGCTGTCCGAGTAAGTCACCCACACAGGCAGGAAGCTGCAGCTTTGTCACCAACCTTAGGCTCAACTAGAGTTGAGAAGTGAATATATAGGCATGTTGTGGCACACAGTGATAAGAAGTGTGTACTAATCAGACTTTTATTAAAATAATTATTAATGTGTATAGTTCAACCAGGAGAAATAGTAACCCAGAAGGAAAGTATCTGGTTAAGAAATGAGGTTGAGGACCAGGGAGATAGCTTGGCTGTTTAAGTGCCTGCCTGGCAAGCACCAGGACTTGAGTTTGACTCTCGGTACTACATGCCGTGCTGCCCTGGAACTCCACGTGTGGTGGTGCACACTTGTAATTCCAGCTCTGGGGAGGCTGAGGCAGGACGATCACTACAAGTCTGAACTGCATAGCAAACCCTGTATCAAACAAGTTTTTTTTTTTTTTTTTTTTTTTTTTTTGGTTGTTGTTATTAAGAGAAAAAATGAAGAACCAAGGATGCATGGCTCATCTGTCTTGGTAAATGTAATCATTATATTAAAAAAAACAATAAATTATTAAAGAAGAGGTAAAACTTAGGTGATGATAGCAAGATGAGGTGCCAAAGACAGTGACAAGAGTTGATGCTGCTTTTCATGTTTTAACAGAGGATAGAAATGTTGAATGGCTTCAGCTTTGTTTTTAAAATTATAGTTAAAAGGGCTGGGGAGATAGCTCAGTTTAACAAGTGCTTGCCTGGCAAGCTCAGGGTCCTGAGTTCAATCCCCAGTACTACAATCAATCAATCAATCAATAAATAAAAGTTATAGATGGAAAACAGAAAGAAAGAAAGAAAGAAAGAAAGAAAGAAAGAAAGAAAGAAAGAGAAAGCAAAAATCTATATACACAAAGATAGTTGAGATGGTTATACAACTAGTTTCTCTTAGTTCATTGAAAAGAAAGGTGTGAGTTAGTATTATTTAGACAATAATTCATGTCTATATTTTGTATCCTGAGTAACTACTATGAAGATAACAGTATGCAATGTATGAATTATTGTTACTCTCCTGGTAGCCTGTTTTAAAACTCTTTTGTTATTATTTCTATGTTTTTCTTTTCTCTTTAAAAAAATTTAAAGTAACAATAAAAGAATAGAAATAGGACCTATGGAATTCCTGCAAACAGAAAAAGAGGAAATAATATAGAAAATTATCTCAACGCAGCAGAAAAAGTAGAGGGGGAAAAAAGAAGCCAAGAAAAAGAATAGCCAATAGAAGGTGCAAAATAAAATGGCAGAAACAGTTTCAAACATGTCAGTAATGAAATGAGTCATAATTTCATTCACGAATAGGTGGGAATTATCAGTCACTAGCCATGAAGTTACTAATCTTGGTTTCATTTGCTTTTCCTTTTGGTACCCTTTTCCGAGCATTGAAAATGTATACAAGCATGCCTGAAATATGCTACTAGTGTATAAAAAGTTATAAGCAAAACAAAAAAAAAAACAAGACAAGGGTGGAAGCCAGCTTTTTGTTGCTGAAATCAAATACCTGAGGAAGGGCCCGGCAGGATGGTTTGGTGGTCTAAAGCGCCTGCATAGGAAAGCTTGGGTGGCTGCAGGGACCACAGTTCGATCCCCGGCACCACATGCTGTGCCAGTCCTGCCCTGAGGGCAGGCTGAGCTGGCCATAAAAATAAATAAATAAACAAACAAAAGTTCTGAAACAAGAATAAAATAAAATAAAAATAAATTCTTAAAAAAAAATACCTGAGGAAATCAACTTCAGAGAAGAAGCTTGCTTTTGCTCCTGGTTTTGGTCCATGATCCCTTAGCTCTGGCGTCTGGGGCCCCTACAAAGGCAGCATACTAGGGTGGGAGAGCTGCTCCAGGTAGCAAAGAGAACAAAGGAGTGGGACCCCCACACTGCCTGCAGGGCCACACCCCAAATGACCTACTTCCTTCCCTGAGGCTGCATCTCCCAAAGGCTGTGCTCTGTCGCATGAGTGCCACAGGCTGGTGACAACAGAGACAGTGCCTTTAGCATCTGTGCTTTGTGGGACACTATGAGGGATGCCACTCTGCAGCAGCTACTGATGCCTCACGGAGCTGCTAGCCAGAAGGCCCACTGGGATACGCAGAGTAACAGGTGGAACAAAGGAGACACGCCCACTTTCATTTCCCGCATAGAAACCCCAGCAAAAGCCCCAGTGAAACTTACTATCGAAGTACGAATGAGCCTAACAAGGCCACTGGGCACCAGGTCAACATTTTAAAGAATGACTATGATTTTGCAAATGCTAATAAGCACATTCGTTATACACAACCAGTTCAAAATTTTAATAGGAAAAAGTTTCCTTCATAGTACGGTGGGTCACAACCTTAGATCACCACAGAAAACAGGCAGAAAAGGACACGGTGCCTGGCAGCTGCAGCAGGAAATGCTTGATAGCCTCCACGAGGCTGCTGCCCATGCAGAATGGCAGAGGCAAGGATGGGCCAGTTCTGTCAGGATGGGACTTCTGCAGGACATATGTGACCGCCACCCGGGCCCTGGAAGCTGGCGCCTTGAGTGTGCTCTGAGCTCTGCTCACACTCGGAGGGGCTGTTTCCACTGAGGCTACCAGCTTCCTGGGGGTCAGTCAGTGGGCTCTTCAGGCCCCTGGAAATGAGGAGTCTCTGGTCTCACTCAGCATTTCTTGGAGAAGGGATAGAGGCTTCACTTCATGCCTGAGAAGTAGGTGCCTCTGTCTTTGAAATATGAGCAGAGCCCCCAGTCCTAACCTCTGCAGCACCGTGTTATCCCTAGGTGGGCATGAAGGAGGATAACGAGGGAAGACTCACCTTGGGTTCAGCCAGCGGAGTGGACCTTTGGGGACCACAGATGCTTTCTTCGTCTTCGCTCAAGCCGTGGCTCTGTTCTAACACCTCACTGTCTTCTCCCAGCACCTATTCTCTTTGCTCTTTGAGGCTCAGCCCCCATTCCCCACCCCAGGAAGCCTTCCATGGCCGGCCCTGGAGCCACCTTCCATGATTGCTATGGTTCAAGGGTATTTGTCCAGACTCTGAGCTCCCTGCATAGTTCCTGTCCTCCCAGCACTCTGGGGTTCTGATGGCTGTCAGTCAAAGGTCCCCTCTTTCCCTGCTTACCTGAGAGGACCTAAAATTCAGGCTGCTCAGTGAAGGACCACCTGGACATGGCGCTTGGTCCAAAGGACCAGAAGGGTCCTGGAAGAAGGAAACCTCTCTTATTCTGCAGGACCATAGTAGCAGAAGACTGGCGTCTGTTATCCTCCAACTCCCACCATGAACTGACGGCATGCCGTGGAGGGCCCGGCTGAGATGACCAGGGTCCTGAGGATGTTCCCACAATTCCCTGGGTTTAGCTGCTCCAGAAGCTCACTGCTCTGGTGCTGGAGCCAGCCTGCTTTGCTCTTAGACCAAGAATTGTGAGTAATTCAACATTTAATTTTTACAACCAATGAGCACTCTTGCAGCCTCATAGACCTGGTTCCTCAAAATGTCTCCGTTCTGTATAGAGAGACAGAGTGTACCCTTGCTCTATGTGAGGGGCTAGGCCTGGCTGCCCGTTTCATTCAGGGGCAGCTCTCCATGTGGCATTTTTCTTCTCCAGCTGGGGGAACCAGTGTGTGCAACCCGCCCCATTCTGTGTCCCTCAAATCTCCTTTTCAGCCTGGTACCTCCCTCAATGACATTTCTTTTCTTTTTTTAAAAAAATTTTTTCTTGTTTCAGAACTTTTGTTTGTTTGTTTATTTATTTATTTTTAGGGCCATCTCAGCCTGCCCTGAGGGCCGGGCTGGCACAGCATGTGGTTCCGGGATCGAACCACAGTCGCTGCAGCCGTCCAAGCTTTCCTAAGCAGGTGCTTTAGACCACTGAGCCATCCTGCCAGGCCCCCGTCCAGGACATTTCTGATGGGAAATGAGCCCCTGCATAAGTTTCAGGAAACTTAAGGATTTAAGGTACCACAAGGGGTTCTCAAAAGAGCTGGGGGACAGGGATCTAGTGAGTCTCCTGGCATCCATCTCAACCTTTGCCTCACCTGTTACCCTTTCTGTCACCTGAGCACTTCCACCAGAGGCCACAGTGGCCCCCTAGCACCATGCTCGTCCAAACCAACCTATTCACCAGAAACCGCTTTGCTTGGCTCTTTTTTTTTTTTTTTTTTTTTTTCTGTGTAGCCTACTTCCATATCCCCAGTCTCGTCAGCCAAACTGATCCTGCCTTATGGGAATACCAGTCTCTCCCAAAGCTCTGCTTGGTGTCTTCCTGTTTGGAATGCTAGCGCTTCTTCTTCTTCCTTTTTCTGAATCCTGCTGAGTTCATTTCCAGTTGCCCTCTTCCATGCAGCTTTCCTTGACAATTGGGCCAAGGTTATAGCTCAGTGGTACAGTGCATGTTGGATAAGTGCAAGGTCCAGAGTTCAATTCCTGGTACCAAAGTAAAGAAAAAAGGATAGTTCATTCTTACCCCTTTCTTGGGTAACACTCGCTCAACTATCAAAGATCTGCTCAGCTTACCAATGAACTGCAGCACACTCTGGGATTTCAATTTATTTTGCCTCTTAGTTAAGTGTAACCCCCTTGGAGGCAAGCATCAATTTTTAAGCATCTTTTATTCCCTTTTTTAATGCTTTGTCCCCAGGGGTCTGTCCAGAGGCCTGAAGCCTTACCTCTGTGGATTCATTCTTCTTCCCACCATCAAGAGTAGGAGAAAAATCCCTGGAAATGGAAACGTTAACTAGGCGCGTTGGAGCGCATCTGTAATGTCAGCACTCTGGGAGGTTGAGTCAGGAGTACGCGTTCAAGCCCTGCCTGGACAACTTGGGGCCTTAGTGAGTTCGTGTCTCATAATAAAAGAAGAAAAGTGTCACCAGGAATTTGAATCCTGGCATCATGAGACGCAGGCTCTTTGGTCTGCAATTCTTCGGCCTTTGCTGAAAGACTGCACAAGTAGAGAAAGCCTTTTTTTTTTTTTTTTTTTGTAAAGCAGATGATAGATTTATGCCTTCAGCAGGGAAGGCAGGCAAGGGAGGTCTGGACATCTTTTTATGTACAAGTGACTCCTGGGGTTCAGGTAATTCTGGCGATTACCATTGTTTTAGAAGAACAACTTGCAGAATCATTTGGGCTTCCTGAAGAGATACACCAGACTCAGGAAATGTGCTAAGGTATGTTGTGCCAGGCTTTGGTCACCAGTGGGCCTGGAACATTATAGTTCTGGTTCTCTTCTTGTTTCCTTGGCACTGGGGAGAGAAGCTGGAGCAATGGTTTAGCTTCAGCGGCTCTATGGTGTTTTTTCTTTTCTTTTTTTTTTTTTTTTTTTGTATTTTAGGGAAGGGTCTACAGGGTATTCAGGGACTCACTACTAAATAGGACTCATAGTAATCTACCTTTTACAGCCTCCCAAGAGCTGGGAGTATAGGCACATGCTACCATGCCCTGTCTCAGTTACCATCTCCAGCATGCCCCGGGGACAAGGCTGGCACGGCAGGCCCAGGGATCAAACCCCTGGTCCAGCAATCCTAATTTTTAAAGATTCATTTCAACTTCTTGGTTTTATCTTTGTGAATTTGTTCTAGAAATACAGCCTTGCTGGCTTCTGTCTTTCAGATTTGGACTTCGTAAGTTTGTGGTATAATGTGAGTGTGCACATTTTGTCTGTTGCTTCGTTGCTGTGGTACTTGGGACTAAACTTGTGCTTTTTCTCTGAGCTACATCCCCAGTTCTTTTGTTATTTTTTAATTTTGAGGCAGGATCTCGGAAAGTCACACAGGCTGGTCCTGAGCAGGGGTTCCTCCTGCTTCAGCTTCCCAGAATATTAAGATGAGGGGTGTGCCTCACCAAGGCAGGCCAGCAACCTGTTTTCAAAAACTCCATGATGTAAAGGCTTCGTAGAGGCTAGTTTAGAAAATAGGTATAGTAAGCTGATTGTCAAAGCCCACGTGAAGACATTCACCTGGCAGGGGCTTTCACATTAGCTCTGTGGTTCAAGCGCTTGCACTGGCATCCCAGTCAGACACAGGGGATGGCAGTTTGATCCCCAGATCCACCCTTAAGGCAGTGTCAGCCAGCCTGAAAATAAATAAGGACATTCGTCTGGCAAAGCCAAGAGCTTTCCGAAGAAAATTATATAATATTTATAATGCATAAGATCTGAAAATTCCAAGGTGCCTCTCTCAAGGCCTCTGCAGTGGCCACTACTTCTTTGGGGAGGTTATGTAGCATAACGACAGCCAAGCTTGGGCTTGAATTCTAGCGCAGTCTCTCCTGAGGGACTTGGGACACCGTGCCCTCTCAGAGTCTAGTGTAGAAACATCAGCTCTGAGCCTGGTGAAGCACACAGGCATGTAACAAGGACAGTCCCAGTGGGACGGTACACTCCAAAAAATGGGGTGTCACCCAGATGGTGGCACTGAGGAGACATGTGCCCTCTGCTGCTTTAGAGGGAGCCCTGGGCCAACTTCTGGGTCCAAATACCAGAGCATCCCACTGGAAGGGGAGCTTGGGCAGCAAGAATCGGTTGAGCTGCAGGCTGTGACCAGGAAGGGCTCTATTCAACCTGTACATTGAGCATGCAGTGCAATCCTGTGACTGTCTTCATCACGTGCTAGGCTTTGTCAGGAGAATGAGTACTGTCTTCATTTGGAGTCTGACAATGGGCTCTCTGCACCTGTTTACCAAACTAGTTCAACAAAGCTTTTAGATCACAGAGCTCCATGTCCTTGCTGGGTGGGAGAATCTTTTCCTTCAAGCCTCCTTCCTTGGGCTGTAGTTATACAGCCCTGCAGCTGGGAGCTCTTGTTTGCTTTAGAGGGGTGTGGGTCCCGGCACCCCACCTGTGTTCACAGGAGTCTGGAGGGCTGGCAGGGGTCTGGGAGAGTGCACATCTTTGATCCTAATGCCAGAGAAAACATGGTGATGGACTTGGCTTAGCTCGGGAGGGTGTGGTCAACAATTATCTTCTTTTATTTTTTTTGATGCTGAGGACTGAACCCTTCATGCTGAGCTATGCTCCCAACCCTTTCATAGTTTTTGTTTTGAGATCTTAGACTATTGCCAGGTTGAGTCAAACTCACAGTCCTCTTGCCTCAGTCTCTCACAGTGCTGGGACCTGAGGCCTGCACTAGCGCCTGGCAGCGACAGTGAGTGAAGACAAAGCAGTCTTCAGATGCAGCCTCCAAGCTGTGTGACTGCCCTGGCTGTGTCTTAAATGAGGCAGAGGCACAAGACCACAGGCTAGGGGCCTTCTTGGGGCGATAGATCCATGGACACATTGGCCACAAGGTCATGGGTGACCTCCATGACTATCACCTGGAGCCAGGAAGCAGCCAGGGACGTGGCTCAGGCAGAGAGAAGCTTTCTGACTTGCTGGAGCCTAGGGAGGTCGGGCAATTGAGGGGAAGATGCAGGCAACGTGCTGTTTGGGGGTGGTTTAGAGCTCTGCTACCATTTTGGGGACAGCAGCTCTGTGTGGCACGACAGGGTCTTGGAGCCTGAGCAGAGGGTATGGAGCTCACTCTGTTGGGGCTCCCGTCACAGCTCCCTGCTTTTTGCCAAGGGAGACTTAAATATGGGAAGCCCTGAGCAGAGACTGCCCCCGAAGTAGAGTCTTGGAAGCAGCCACAAAGCAGAAATTGATGGCAGGACCAGAGATCTTTGGGGATGAGGTTCTGGGCTCATTGTCCACATGTGCGTGTATGCTTCCAGCTAGACATGTATGGTTGGCTTTGGAGGACTCCATGGGCACAGATCCCTCTTGCGTATGATGATTCAGTCTCCCCGTGGGCAGTGGTCCTCTTCCTTTCACCCTACAGTGCCACCTTCATGGTTCATCTTAGCCACCAGCCCTCTCCTCCATGTACAACACACACACAGAAATGCCAGGACTCAGCCCACCAGGCACGAGGCCTGCCAGAGTCACCTCCCAGCCAAGCAGAAGGCCTGCATGAGACAGTCGTGGGCCTGGCCATGGTCCACATTAGACCGTAATGTGAGGGCAGCCTCCCAGCTTGGTCTTCCAGCTCACCCACTGAGTGCTGCCAGCTCACAGGAGACCCTGACAGTTCAGGTCCAGGAAGGTGGCCTGCTGGGGACTCTGAGGCAGAGGCTGCAGGGAAGCGGTGGACGATCGGCATGCAGGAGGGACGACAGCAGGGTCTTCCAGAGCTCTGGCAAGCTCAGAGCCGCCTCCAAGGGCCTGGCCACCACCGCCTTGTCTGTTCATCCGTAGATGTCTATGTCGCACATGAGGGGGGGACAAGCTTACTGAGGCAGAGCCATGTGACTAGCAGCTTTGTCCATGGTGCAATGTCTGCTCATGACTCTTGGAAGGGGCTCAAGGGTGGGGCAGGGAGGGCTCAGGGACTGCATTTCTCCCTGCGAAGCTCCACGCCTTTGACCTCGAGGTTTGCTCCAAATGTTTTTGTCCCCTTGGGTCTGTCCCAGTTGACAACTTTTGGCAGCTGTTTCCAAAACAAGGGCTGGCTTGGCTCAGAACCCAGTGGACTCTGGGCTCCAGGGCTGGCTGTTCACCCGCCCTGCTCAGTGTTGGAGGCTGCTCAAACTTTCCAAACATGAATGTGCCCAGGAATTATCCCAGGCTCTTATTAATGAATGCAAATTCTGGTTCTTAAGTTTGGGTAGAATCAAGAGTACATTTTTAGGAAGCCCCCAAGTCATGCTGCTGTCCACAACTACACACTGAGAAGGGAAATACTGCAGGCCCCAGCAGCTATTGCTATGGGCTCTGGGCTTGGAATTCTGGGAGCAGACATCCAAGTAGCACCTGCGTTATGAGGACAAGCTGCCACCAGTCCTCATAGCCGCAGCCACTTGTGCTGACCCCACCGGGGCCGTGCTCCTCCCCAAGCCTGCAGCTATGGTCTGGATGTGTTTCTCCTTCAGAGGTTCAGGTGTAGCAAGCTGATCCTTGCTGCAGAGAGATGGGAGAGGCAGGGCCAAACAGGAGGCCGTTGGTCACAGGTACCATCTGGAGAAGGGATTAATGTCCTTCTTAAGGGAGTGGGACAAGACTGCCGAGACTGGACTGGTTATAGAAAGAGCCAATTGTTACAAAGTGAGGTGACCACCATGTCCGGCCTCTTCTACATGAGTCATTCTCTGCTTTTCAATGTGCTGCCAGTATGTGAGGGCATCGTCATGTGGCTGGGTGTGACCAGAGCTTGGACCTTCTAACATCCAAGACAGTGAGCGAAAGTAATCCTCTTTAATTTGAATAGCAGCTGGTGTCAGGTATGTTGCTATAGCAACACAGAGGGTCTAAGACACTTAGGTACTCAGTATATTGAAAGATACCTAAGATCATTCCTTAGGCAGGGCGTTAGGGTTGTTATTTCCTTCACGTTTGCTTGGTTTCATCTCAGTGCTGTTTCCCTCTGCACCCTCCCAGCTCCTGAGGCTGGCCAGCCTCTGCTCCATCCCGCAGGGTCAGGCAATAACTTCTGTCCTGGGGCTGAATGTCTGCATGTCCCCCAACTTCGTATGTTGGAGCCCAGTCTTCAATGCAATGGTATTTGGAGATGGTTCTTTGGGAGTCAGTCAGGTTTAGAGGTGGGACCCTCCTCACAGGATGAAGAAGAGCCCTTCTTTTTCTCTCTCTCATCCAAGGAGAAGGTGGAAACTTACAAGTCAGAAACTGAATCATCCAGCACCTTAATCTTGGACTTTCTGCCCTCTAGAACTCTGAAAAATAAGTTATTGTTTAGGTCACTGTCTTCCTTTCCTCTTTGCTGAATTATACTACCTAATGCCCGCGATGGAAAGGAGGCTACAGATTTGGCCCGGAGTTGGCAGCTTCAAGGCAGGAAGCCCTGGTGGAGGGGAGCTGTTTGCTTCATGGTGGATGATAACCCAGGACAGCGGACGCATGGTTCCAGGCCATGCCTGCAGGGACCCTGCCTTCCAGTAGCAACTCAGCTACGTCACCATCATCGTCCACTCACCTTTCAAAAGCCCCTCCTGTGAACACAAGAGGCTTTGGGGAACATCTAGGTATGAACCACAGCAACCAGCCTGGAACCCTGTTATAGCAGCTGGAGCTAAAACACCCCATGTACCTGGCCCACTCATGGAACACACTGCACAGCAGTCCCCATCTCTTCAAAATTCAGCAGTGTCCCCTCCACTGAGGCTCACCTGGAGTGATGTGTGTCCTTTCCATGCCACCTCTGTTACCGAGACAGAACCCTAACGTTAATCATAATACAACCTCAGTTCTGTACCCTGGTAGTTCCATCCTGCTACCCCTGGGGCAGGAAGGGAACACTGAGTGCTGAGTGGCTGAATACATGGAGCCCACACTGGCTTACGACACTGGGATTCCATGTCCCTCTTCTTAGCCGACCTCTCTGTCACATCCTTGGAGACAGCCTTCCCTGGCCATTGGAGACCTTTCCACTCTAACAGTTCCAATTTTCCCAGCACCCATCCTTCCTGTTTCAGAGAGTTTAAGACACTGGTCACAAGCTTGGCTGCTTGTTAGAACGAACAGAGGAGTCTTAAAAACCCTGAGTCCAACCCTCAGAGGCTTTGGTTTATTTGGTTTGGAGTGTGACCCGGATGTCCGGATTTTTTAAAAACCCCGATGGTGCTGACGTGCAGCCAACTCTGAGAGCCCTTGGGAGTTGGGAATTTTAGGGTAAAACTCTCCACTGGGTCTGCAGTGAGCACTGCCGTCCAGTCTGCTCTTGCCGGAGCATCTCCAAGGCAGTTTCTACCTTAGAAATAAAGCTCCTCAGACAAAGGCAGAAACAGACCCGGGGCGTTCCCAGCTGTGCCACTTCAGTATGTGTTGGACCTGAGATAATTTTCCCCATCTCGCTAAAGCTTGGTTTCCTAACCAGGAGAGTGAAACGATGGGACAGTTGGTTTCTGCCCCCAAAACTCAGAGGCTGAAGGCAGCTGTTTATCCCTTCTCTCAGTCCTGTGGATGGCCAGAGCCATTCTGGCGTGGACTTTCTTGTCTGAGCTGGAGCGTCTAGCAGGGCCTCACTCAGTGTCTGCTGGTTGGCTTGTCACGAGCTGGGTGACAGGGATGGCTTGGTTGGTGTCTCATTATCCAGCTGGTGAGCCCGAGCCCAGGCTGGGCCACCAGATTCTGAGGAATGACCAGAGAATGAGTCTCAATGCACCCTGCAGGACTGTGGCTAAAATCCCACTGGCCAGAGCATGTGAAGGCCGGTCCGAAGCCAGCGTCGAATGAGACTGCCCAAGGGTGTGTCTCAGCCTCATAGCCTATAATCCAAAATAAAACATAATAAAGCTCCCTTTGCATCACCTCACAACTAAGACCTACTTGGCCTTTCCTTAGGAATTAGGGGCCTATTGGTAATGATAATAATGTTGAGGAACTTGTCACCACAAAAATGGAGTCCCATGTCAAACGCGGACAGAAGGCAATCCAGCCAGCCAGCGACTGCAAAGGAGGGGACTTCATCCACTTACTATGTCAGAGAATAAGAGATATCATAAAAGACTGCCAGGGCCATGGCCTTGTGGTCACTATGACCTTGCTCAGAAAATACTTGTGCGAGGACAGCTGCCAGCAACTCCTGCTAGCCTAATCTTGGGCTAATGCCACCCTTGCTACTGATTCTGATAACCAAGGATACTTGTTCTGAAACAGTGCTGGTAATTTTACCCTCAAACAATTCCTGTCCTCCTTTGCCTCTCTGTCTGTGCCCAGGACCTGCCACAGTGCACAAGTTCTGCAGTACACCGCTCCTCACCTGTGAGACTCATCTGTGAGGAGCCCTTCCCTGTGGATAGTTAGGTTAGTAACAGCTACAAGGCTAGTGAGCCCCCAGTGGTGGATAAGAATTTTTGCTGCACATGCTTCACTGTGGAGCAGGTCATTAATTCACTCTGCACCCTAAATCCTTCATTATCAGAGAGATTCTGGGTGTCCACAATGTGCCGGGCATTGCGCAAGATGCAACCAAGATGCTAAAATGGGACGGAATGGCCCCTCCTCCCTGGGAGCTTGCTCAGCACTGGGAGGGAGAGGCATCCAGGTACACGGGACCCAGAAGGCGATGTGGACTTCGAATTTGTACTGGCACATGTTTTCCCTGCTGTGCCACAGCACAGAAATCCTCTCCGTAGAGTTCCTGAGCGGGCAAATGTGCCTGTGAGCGCTGTGACTTCCTGGCCACTTCCTCGGAGACGCACAGGCGTATGCGCTGCCCGTGCATCGCGCAGAGAGGTGCGTCAGCCTTCTTCTGCTTCTCTAATACAAGACCGAGACTGGGATGTGAAGAATATAGATTTATTTGGCTCATAGTCCTGCAGGCTGAAATCCAAGAGCGAGGTGCTGGCCTCTGTCAATGGCCTCTGAACCACATCTTCCCGTGGAAAAAGGAAGACAGCCCAGGATGAAAGGGCAAGAGAAAGTCAAGCTCATATTCACCACAACCGCCTCTCGCAGCAACTTACCCACTCCCTGGGTGATGACATTAATCTCTCTCCAGTCTAGTCCCCTCACAATCTAGTCACCTGTGACAAGGAGCCAGCTTCCAGCACTATGTCTTGGGAATGAAGGCTCCAGCCTTCATCTGAGGACATCTGGGGACAGAGGCAAACCACAGCAATGGCTCACTGGCTTTACCACTCATCCAGTGTTTCCCTTCCAAACCCTCCCTTGGCTGCACACACACTTCCAGGAGAGTTTTCTTTCCTCCTCACCCTTCTGCAGTGTAGCCTCCAGGCTCATCAGCTTGTTTCCTCCCCTTTTCAGATTCTTCTTCAGGTGGAATTGCCTTGCATGCCTGAGATCCTAGCTACCTCACAGCTGAGGTAGGAGGATTGCAAGTTCAAGCTCAGGCTACACAACTTAGGGAGATCTTGCCACAAAAACAAAATACAAAGGCCTGGGGGTGCAGCTGTAGGATGTACCATAGCAGTAGCACAACTGCCTAGTGTGGGTGAGGCACGGGTTCAACTCCTATTGTCTGACCATTACACGAAGACCTTCCCTTCCCCACTGCTAGCAAAGCAACAGAGATGGCTTCTGTTTTCTTTGCTCCTTTTGCAAAAATTACCCAATGCTTTACAATCTTATCCCTAACATCATCTCAAAAGACTTGTCTAGCTATGGATTCAATTGCACCCCCCAAGGAGACTTTTGTGGGTGCATATGTTCTCCATCTTCTTAGATGTACAATGACCTCCAAAACCAAATGTGACAGATGTGAGAGAGCATCAGCCACGCATGCTTTCTTAGGAAGCATGAGGGAAGGCTTCCTGGAGGTGGAAGTGTTTGAACCAAGCTTTTATGGAATGCTCTTGAAAAGAGAATTCACTAACTTATTAACTCATTTATTTCAGAAAGCTAGGTGTGGTGGCACACACTTGTAATCTCAAGACTAGGGAGGCTGAGGCAGGAAGATCACCGCAAGTTCAAGGCTAGACTTTGCTACCTAATGTGTTCAAGGCCAGCCTGAACAACATGGTGAGATTCTATCTCAGACACGTACACATGCACACACACATGCATATATGCCCAAACAGAAAAATAGAAATGAATAATTTCCAAATGAGTTCATTGTTCTGGTCACTTAATCTGTCCCTTGGCCCCTGCCATGCCTGCAATGCCATCTGCCTAACCTCATCATTGTTCTTAACCAGAGGACTGGGATAGAGGAGCTTGCATAAACTCCTTGCAGCTGTCAAGATGGGGAGCAGAAGAAGCCCCCCTCTGTTCACTGCACATAGAAGAAACAAAAGACGTTGGCTCCATCACTTCAGCTGCTTCCCATGAATGTCTGCGTGTCATTTGTTCGCCTGGATTTGTTTGGCAGAATCTATTGTTGTCTTTGCCTCTGACATGCTTTGGATATAGACTGCACTTGGCACTTACACGCCATTCCCCCTTCCCCTCACTCTCAGAGCGCGAGGCCTAGAATTGCTTGTTAGAATAAGTCAAGGACTGTGGAGTAGCTGCTCCGTAATTACTCCATGATTTTGCTCTTTGTATCAAAAGCGAGTTACGTGGGAGAATTCATTCATCTTTCACCATGCTACAAGAGACAGAGACAGAATTCAGGGCAGAAGTGGTTGTCGTCTGGACTCCGGGCCTCACTTCACTGAAAGCAAAAGTCACTGGGAAAGAAAAACTGTTCCTTTTGAGAAGATTCTAGAAGTAGAAATATATAATAAGAAAATAATAGTTCATCTAGAAGATGTAAAATTTTAAGTACGTGGCAATTTGAGGTGGTTGTGTGTGTGCATGAGTATATATGTGTGCATATATGTGTGCATGAGTGTGTAGGTTTGTGTGTTTTAAGACTCAGTTGTAAGGTATAGAGACCTAATTAAAAATAGCTTAAGCAAAACAGGGGTTTTGTGTACGTTAGGAAAAGTCCAGGACAGACCTGTCTTCAGCCATGGCTGCTTCTGGATGATCAGATGCTGTCATGTCAGTATTCATCTTCCCTCTCATGCAGCTCCACTGTTCTTGTCAGGCAAGCTGTCCTCATATGGCACCGGCATGATCACCAGCAGTGCCAGACCTACAAGCAGCCAGCTAAAAAGTCCTGGAGGAATGTGTGCTTCTTTCCCAAGAGTCTTTGCAAAACTCCCAGGCTTGCATTTTGATAGCTTAAGTTAGGCTTGCCACCCATCCCCACCCCAGCCGTGGCAACTCCAGTTGGCTAGGTCTTGTCACACATGCTGGCAGTGAGAGAGATGAGTCAGATGCCAGCCAAACTGCTCAGGCTAACATTTGGGAGAAGATTGATTCACCAAGAAAAATTAGGCAAATTACCAGAAAGCAGTGTAGTTGGACAAAATCCTAAGATCCTGTTCCAGTGGAAGCCTTCTCAATGGGGGAACAAGAGAAGGAGTGGGAGCAACAGGGGCAGCTAATGGGTCCCTGGAGAGAGCAATGGGCAGCAAGGAGGTCTGTACTAAAGGACTTGGGTTCGCAGGCCTGGATTTCAAACTAGTTGTACTGATTAATGCTTTAAAAAACTCCAGCATCTCAAGACCCAAATATAACCACTTTCGTCTAATTTGAGCATCCACTGATTGTGGATGTCAGAGTCACCCGGGGCTGCTGGTCACCTATGGACAGCCCATTATGTAGGCGGCTGCCTGTCTAGATTGAAGAGAAGAAATTCAAAAGACAGGGCAATCAAGCTCCCCCAGGGAAGGAAGAGAGGAAGAGGGCAGAGCTTGGCAATTTGTTTTTAATATTTCTGCTCCCTGTGAGTGCCACGAAAGCTGCACATATACTGGCTCCTGACTAAGAAAAACAGAGGGGAAGCCAGGCTGGAAACCTGGCTGCGTTTCTGTGCACAATTAGGTTTGTTTGTTTAGGACTCCTTTTATTTGTTTTCTGATGACTCAGATAGGGATACTGCAGGCCTTTCAAAGCGAAGTGTTCATATGTGTATTTTGGGTCCTGAGCCTTGCCAAGTGCAGAAAGACCTGGCTCCCTGAGGTTGTTTCCCTAGTCAGGGGTTTTTCAAAGTTCCAAGCAGAGCTGGAAGATCTCAGTTGTAAGCCAGGTTATTTTCTTAGCAGACCCCAGTCTGGTGTCGTAGAGGGGACAAAGATTGAAAACATAAAGACACTAAAGTCCCCGGACAGTGCACAGGGCACCTATTGTGCTGACCTGGGCACTGCCTCTCCTTGATGACATTGCCGTCCTCACCCTTTGGTCCCCAACAGGTGGCCAGCTGCAGAGGTGGGCTCTGCCTGCTCTGCTATCTGGACTCTGCTCTCGGGATCTGCCTGTAAGCTGTGCTACTTTGAAGATGTTCCTCTCTTATTACCATGCCCTGCAGCCTGCAGCCTCCCATAAAGTGCAAGCATATTTACAATCTAGGAAGCGGCCAAACGCACCTGGCCAAGCTCCTGCATCTCAAGGCAGAGACCCCCATGGACATGGTCTGCTACTTGTCAGGGAATCTGGCATTCAGGGCCCGGGGAGGGGTTGGGCAGTAGCCTTTATTCTCTCAGTGAGCAAGATGCCACCAGGAGCTGGGTACTGTGCTGCATCTTTATAATCTCAGTTCTGCAGAGGCTGAGGCAGGAGGATTGCAACTTGGAGACCAAGTTTGAGATTATAGGATTGAGGGTGACTTAGTAAGATCCTGTCTTAAAAGTAAAAGTGGTTGGGGATGGAGATCGGTAGTAGTGTGCCCCTGGATTTGATGCCTAGGGTCACCAAAAAATGCAAAGCAGGCAACTTGTGGAAACCTGGAGTCTCTTTCTGGAGCCAGAGGCGAGAGACAAGTGGCCCAAGCTGTTGTTAAATAAGAAGTTACATAGGCTGCACCCACAGGCTTCCTCAGTCCCTGGAAGGCTGGGTCCCAGCCTTGGGTGCGCTGCCACTGTCCCTGCCAAATGTAGAAGGAAGGGGACAGCAGTTTGTTGGCTGGAGAAGCTCTCAGTTAGTCTTTCCAGTGAAACTTCTGGGAACCCCCGGTGTCAGCTTTGAAAGCTTGTCTCCTTCTGAGTCTGCCCATAAACCCATCTGCTTGTAAAACTGGGCTTTTAGGTGAAAGTTGGAAGCATCCTGAAACCTTTAGAAGAACGATTCTTTTGACCAAAGTATACATGCCTTGAGGATTTCTTCCTCTGCTTGTAAGACTGGGCTTTTAGGTGAAAGTTGGAAGCATCCTGAAACCTTTAGGAGAACGATTCTTTTGACCAAAGTATACATGCCTTGAGGATTTCTTCTTTCAAATCACTGTCTTCTAGCGCTATAGCACACGGTCAACGCAATGCTGCCCAGTTGTACCACACTCATGCAGGTGTGATAGGTGGCCAAAGGTCCCACATTTAACAGGGAGACAAATGATACATCAATTAAATATCTTAGGAAACTGTTGCTTTGGGCCAAACTGCTCACAGGACCCCCACAGAGCCAACACCTAAGTGGAACCATGCAGACTAAAAGTCCAACTGGAACCAAGTTGTCATTGACTCTCTGTGAAACAGAGAAGTGGTGACAGCCAACTTTCCCAAACAGGCCAACTTGTGTCCATGGCAATGAAGTTCTCTCTTCCAAAAAATGAAATTTGATGTTAGCCAGTCTGTTATCGCTCTGCTCCTCTATTTCCACTTGATGGCAAAAGGCTTGAGAACTGAGCCCAGGACTTTTGCATTCAGAGTGATCCCCAGGGACTGCAAACATAAAGACACCAAAATCCCTAAATCCCTAGGCTTTCTTTCTTTCTTTCTTTTTTTTTTTTTTTTTGAGACAGGATCTCACCAAGTTGCTAACTTACTTAGACTGGGCTGGCACATGCACTGTTCCTTTCTCAGCCTCCCAGATTTCTGGGATTACAAACATATGTCCCAAGCCCAGCTCAATCTCTGTTCTCTGTCTCTGCTTCCTTCAGCATTTCTGTATAAGCCAAGCTCTTCTGTGTAGCACTGACTTTATTTTATTTTATAAAGTGTTGACTTTTTGAATCGCAAAATAAGGCCAATTGAGAGCTTTAAAACAAACCATAATTTTGTCTCTTGACATCAGGAAGCACTCAATCAGGAAGTGATTCTAGGTGAAGGGCATTTAGCCACCAGGGTACCCCCAGGGGGACTTGGGCTGAACCTCAGCTTGTCCCCTGGGGAGCATAAAGCTGAGCTTCACTGTGACACTTGCTCCTGAGATCTTGACCATGGGGCACTTCTGTGCACACTGCTACTGCCGGAGGAAGAGCTCAGGCAGAGAGGATATGGACCTCTCCAGAAGACCTGTGGGGCAGGCCGAGGGCCATGATGGGGGCCCCAGCTCCAGGGAAGGCTCCACTGTGCCCTCGGATGATAGGATTAAGGGACAGACATCAAGTAAGGACTGTCCTCTCTTCTTACCACTGCGTACCGGAAGAGGGGAAGCAGCCTATTAGCAATACTTGCACTAGTTCACCTAACACGGGCTGGCAGCCAAGGTGCACGTTCATCTCTTGCATGGTGCAAAGATGTGAAGGTGGTACGTGGGAGTGGTGAGTGATAAAGCCTCAGGTAGTAAGGACCTGTACCGCCACTCTGGGCACAGAGTCCAAACCCCTGTCCCAAGTGACAGAGTGACACATGATTACTCTTCACTCATTTTTGCTTATTCCATTACTTCTTGAATTCCACCACTTCTCCCTGGCCTCTGCTTCCTCCTCCTGTGGGTCTTCATTTGCAGTACTTCCCTGAGGTCTCTGAATAGTAAACACCCTTAGTCAAAGGCGAAACCACTTTTCTCAGGGGCTAAAGCTGACGCAATGTAGTTCCCTCGCCAAGACAAACAGCGCTATGAATATGAAATTAAGAGTAGAAAGTAAATATTGACCATAAGAAAAAGAGCCTCAACAAATCACAATTTTTGAAAGCCGACAAATAAAATATTACAAATTCTATAAAAAGTGAGATTTTCTATGAGTTAAATATACTTTTTTAAAAAAGTATCCTCATATTAATGGTTTTCAACTGGCCAGGGGGCACTGAAGATTTGGTCAATGAGAAGATGACTTAGCCTACATGCACTGGGAGTTTTCTGGGTTACATTTGGGGGAAGGCACTTGTTACCATGGGTAGTTTAGTTCCTGTTGGATCTGCATCCAGGATACTCCTACCATCCACATGTCAGCCTTCCAGGCCAGCAGTGCCAGAGACGGACATAGTCCTGCAATGCTTGGTGCCCAAAACAGGTAGATAGTGGAGAAATGAGATGGAACAAGTGCAAACCAGAAGCTAATCTGTGGAAAACTATTCCAGTTATTAGATGTATTAAACTAGAAAGTGGAGGATTTTGTCATACTCAATCTCTAGTCAAAATGTAAGATTTCTTCTGTCAAGGACCCATTTGAGGATGCAGTGCATATGGTTACAGATGCTCTTCCCCCTACAGAGCCAATGTGAAAGAAATTTCATGTTTCCCCAAAGTTGACAACAATCTAAAATTTATGATAATGCCAAGAGTGAATTGTAAAGCTAAAGGAAAAAAAAATTTTAAACAAATGTTGACCAGGAGGAAGCCTGTAATGTTTTCCTACTCTCAACAGAAAATGGTCCATCATATAGACCCGTGATTGAGAGATGGAGAGTGCAAGTTGAGAGTCCAAATGCAATATGCTGCTGCTAACCAGATCCCAGGAAAGGGAAAAAGCAAAAGTCTGAAAACTGCAGAAAACAGCGAGTGAAGTTTGTAGTGTAGCAGTGCTGGTAGCCCACCCAGTCAGAGGATTGTTGGTGCTGTGGTAGTTTAGGGCCATCAGTATGTCACTGAAGCTAGTGTTTAAGTATTTGGCCTTCCAAAGACCATAATTAAAATGTTGGCATTAAGAAGCAGTTGTTGGCCAAATATGGAGGCCAGAGTTGAACTCTGTTTTGTCTTTGATAAAACCTGGGAGCTTTACCTAGGACCTATTCAAGATCTGTCTGGCAGCCACTTCGGTGGGGCCAGGAGATGACAGAAGACATTCTGTGTGCTCTTCTTTGAGCATGCAGGTATTCACCTTTGTTTTGGTTTGTTTTTTTGGGGGGAATACAGCGGGCTTTATTGATGGTGTGCAATGGCAGGGACCAGGACTCCTGAGTCCCTCCCCCCTTCTAGGGGGCTTGGGAAGGAAGCTGTCACGCAGAGACTCTCAGTGTTAGGGCTGAGTAGGGCAGTGACTCCTACAGCATGGCCTCTCCATCCCTCTGGTCTTGCTTGGCTGTGGTGGAGGACCACGGACTCCTTGGAGGCCATGTGGACCATTTGGTCCACCACCTTGTTGCTATAGCTGAACTCACTGTCATACCAGGAAAAGAGTTTGGCAAAGTAGTTATTCAGGGTGATGCCAGCCCCAGTGTTGAAGGTGGAAGAGTGGGTGTCACTGTTGAAGTCACAAGACACAACCAGGATGCCTTTGAGGGGACCATCTGACACCTGGTTCATGACCTTCTTGATGGCATCACATTTAGCTGCTTTTGCCAGGCTGCAGGTGAGATCCACCACTGACACATTGGGAGTGGGTACACAGAAGGCCATGCCTATGAGCTTCCTGTTCAGCTCCAGAATGACCTTGCTCACAGCCTAGGCAGTGCCAGTGGATGGAAGGATGATGTGATGGCATGGACTGTGGTCACAAGTTGCTGCACGATGCCGAAGTTGTCATCGATGACCTTAACCAGCAGGGCTAAGCAGTTGGTGATACAGGGAGTGTTGCTGACAATCTTGAGGGAGTTGACATACTTCTCATGATTCACACCCATTGCAAACATGGGGGCATTGGCAGAAGGGGAAGAGATGATGGCCCTTTTGGCACCACCCTTTAGGTGAGCCCCTGCCTTCTCCATGGTGGTGAGGATACCAGTGGACTCCACCACATGCTCAGCAGCAGAATCACCCCACTTGATGTTGGTGGGGTCTCACTCTTGGAAGATAGTGATGGCCTTTCTGTTGATGATGAGCCTCCTGTTCTCAGCCTTGACAGTGCCGTGGAACTTTCCACAGGTGGAATTGTACTGAAACATGCAGACCATGAAATTGAGGTTAATGAAGGGGGCCATTGATGGCCACAACATCCACCTCGCCAGAGTTAGAAGTAGCCCTAGTGACCAAACATCCAATACAGCCAAATGCCTTCACTCTGACCTTCACCATCTTGTCTGGATTGTTGCTGGCTGCACAGGAAGAATGGCTGTTGGCAGGCATGCAGGAGTAGAGAGTCTCACCTTTCTTTTGGAAAAACTCACTCCAGGTGTTCAAGCTGTGAGTATTTCAAAGTCAGCCTAGTCACCGCCATGCTTTCAGCAGGGCAGTGGCTGATGACATGGGTGACTGAAAAGGCAATTCTGGAGGCAGCGTGGAGAATAGATTTCATTGCCAGGTGAGTCAAAGACAAGGAAATTGGATGGGATTCAACTGCAGAGATGAGAAAGGTGAGCCAGTGAGAGAAGACTGAGTCTTGTTAGGATTTGTGGGGGCCCAGAACTTGGTGAGAAAGTGGCTAGGGTGGCAGAGGGAGGGGGATGAGCCCAAGCACAGAGCATGGCAGCTGGGTGGGTGGCACTGGTGTTTCTTGAGGTGAACATGGAGGAGGAGGAGGAGGAGGAGGCTGAGATGATGCGAAGTTCTTTCAGGAAGGAGGAGGAATTTAGTGCTGAATTCGCTTGGATTTAGTTGCCTGTGTTATGATCCAGCGTGCTCATATGACCTCAGTGAATTCTTTCAAACATCTCATGGAAATAGGAGGGAACAGAAGTGTGGAGATACTAAGTCTCCTGCCCAAAGCCAAGCCCAGAGGGACCCCCAGCTCTTGCTGACAGCGCAGTCCTTGCATGTCAGTATGGTCACACAGTCTTACTTCCGGCACTGAGCATTCTTGTAGTCTACTGTCATATTTTCCCCATTAGGATTCTAAAGGTTTCCTCAGACCATAGAACAGTTGACAAATAACACATCAGCTTCTGGGATTTTGGTGCACATGGAAATTTGCATAGCTAAATAATGACTACTAGTACTTAAAAGCTTTAAAAAAATTCTCTCATGGATCTCCAGACCTCTGGTTTCTAAGCCAATCCTGTCTTATTTGGAAAGATCAAAGATGTGCAGCGGAACACCCAGCTGCATCTGTTCACAAGTCCTCAACCTTGATGAAACAGTAGAAAATTTTTTTTAAAAGAAGTGTGGAGTGGCACCTGGTATACAGTGAGCCCTCGGTGAGGGTCATCACTGCAGAGGACTTCAATCACGTGCACCCGAGGACAGGTGCAGCTGCACTGTGTGACACAGTGCTTGTGGCGTGCGGTGTGAGTAAGCCTGCAGCACCTCCAGGGGCGGGGGTGACGGCCTCCCTGAGGACTGGCTGGGAGCAGAGATCTTCAGCGTGAACAGAAGGAGCTAAACAACAGAAAGGCGCAGCACTCCTGCCCAAGGCGGCGGTACATGCAGAGCGCTGTGAAGAAGGGGCTGTGAGCCCTGCGGAGAGCAAGCTGACCATGGTGGCGCGGGTCACACCTCTGTGCCCAGCACTCAGGAAGCCGAGAGAGACTGCAAGTTCTGGGACTATGTCATGATACCTTGTCGCAACAAACAGCGTCAACAACAAACCCCCAGAAACTTCCTAAGAGCTCTTTATTGAAAAAAGAATTGTTCAGAAGAATTATAGGAATAAAATAATGAGCACTCACACATCTTTATTAGAATTTGCTAAATATTTTGTCATATTTGCTTTCTCTATCATCAATCTATCTACCTACATAACAGTCAGCACAGAGTGTCTGCAATATGCCTAATGTCTATATCCAAATGGTATTGTCACCATTACAGGGCTAACACAGAGTCAATACACACAGCACACCCGTCACCCTTACATACATCCGCTTGTACCTTCTAAAGAGAGGACATTCCCTAAGGGCACCGGAAGTTACAGAGCAGCGATTTTAGCTGAAGAGCACCAGAAAGCCACTTATAGGCCTCAAGGGGAATTTCAGTACTGAGTTTTAGTTTAGGAAGTAATAAATGGAAGCCATGCAATTGGGCGGCTAAAGAGAGGAGAGCGGAAGTGTGAAGAGAGGAAACTCAGGAACGCTGATGCGACTGTCTTGGCAGGGAAATCTCAGCTCCTGAAATAAAGCCGCGTGACAGTGCTCACAGGCAAGGGCTGTGTGGTCAGCAAGGCCGGGGGGGCCCGTCTGGGCTTGGCTTTAGGCAAGTGACTTCACGTCTCCATGCTTCTGTTCCTTTCTATTTCCATGAGATCCTTAAAAGAATTCATCGAGGCTACGTGAGCACAACGCTTAAAACAGCGTCTGGAAATAAGAAACACGTAATCAATTATCCCTGCTGCTGTGGAACAGTGTCTTTGTCACATGCCCCACCGTGATACGCAAGCCCCTGCACCTGCAATTTAAAGGAGAGCTTTATTTTGGCTCATAGTTGGTAAAGCTTGTTGTCCATAGGCTGGCGGCTCCAAGTATGGTCGAGATGCCTGGCAGAGGAAAAGCTGCCCGCATCATCAAGGCAGTCAGGAATCAGACGCAATCGAGCAAGGGAGCAACCCAGAAGGGAAATGTACTCTTCCAAGTCAAGCCCACAGTGACCCGCCTCCTCCGAACAGCAAGTCACTTATAATGTGCTGTTATCCAGTCCATATATAGCCAGTCCCTATAATAATGCTCTATAATACGCCAGAAGTCCTTCTGTGGTGTCATGAGCCCCTTGGGGACATTAGGAAACAAACCACAACAAATTTCCTGGCAATAAGACCCAATAATATGGAATTGGCAGATACTGACTGAGAACAGCTGTGTGTATGTGTGTGTGTGTGAGAGAGAGAGAGAGAGAGAGAGAGAGAGAGAGAGAGAGAGAGAGAGAGAAACAGCTTGATAATCAAAAGTATTCCAGGTTCTTGCCTTGAACCAAGAGCTGGATGAGACAAACCAACAATATTGCCCAAAAAGAGTATTTGAAAAGGGTAGGATAAGGACCGGCCAAATCGCTCAGCAGATTAAAGCATCTACAAGCAGGCACAGGGTCCGGGGTTTGATCCCCCAGCCAGCTGTGCCAGCCTGGCCCCCCGGGGGCACGCTGAGATGGCAACTGAGACTGGGCTTGGGGATTCGCTCCTGTAATCCCACCTTTTGGGAGGCTGTGAACAGGCGGATCACTGCGAGTCTTATTCAGTAGTGAGACCCTGAACACCCTGTAGACCCTTCCAAAAAAAAAAAAAAAGAAAAGGGCAGGGTAAGTGGGTACGCGAGAAACCAGCTCTGTTGAGCAAACTTGGGAACTAAGAGGTAAAAATAAAAGTACACATCATAAACAGCACCAGCTACTACGCAAACTCACGAGTGTTATCAGCTTTTCCTTTCGTGTGTGTGTGTGTGTGTGTGTGTGTGTGTGTGTGTGTGTGTGGTACTAGGGACAGCACTGCTTGTCAGGCAAACACTTACTCCACTGAGCTATCGCCCCAGGCCCCTCTAGAAGCTTTTCCTCATGGTTGTTCTCTTCTTTGCTGTCCACATCAGTGGGAGCTCCTGCGAAGTTCTGCGTACGGGTCCCTCCTGTTGCCGTGGGATCTTGTGACTGACAGGTCCTTCTCATTTCCCCAACCAGTCTTGCCATGCCCTATCTCCTATATCCAAAGGCCTGAAGATGGGAGAGAAATGAGTCAAAAATGTCCCTCGGGTTTCTCTCATGAACCATGTGGGGAGAAGACCAAGAGGCCAGGTTGGGGTCGGTGGAGTTGCTGATCTCTCTCAGCCACTTGAACGCAGATGGTCAGGGTCACTGCTGGCGGAAGAGTGAGACCAGGGTCTGTGCCAGAGGACAGACTGGAGAGTCCTGGGGGTGGATGGCATCTCCCAGACCACAGGTGATCACGCAGAATGAAAAAGACCGGTGGTCAAGAGGGGCTCCCGTGGGTGGACTCCAAAGAACCATCAGGGAAGCATGCGAGGAAAGCCGTGGTGAAGCCACAAGGGTGCACTGTGGTGCTCGATGGAAACTCTGGCGAGTTACTTTTCTTTAAATTTTAATTTTTAGGTGCCCGGTAGAATGGCTCAGTGGTCTAAAGTGCCTGCTTAGGAAAGCTTAAGCGGCTGCAGGGAGCGCGGTTCGATCCCAGGCACCACATGCTGTGCCAGCCCTGCCCTCAGGGCAGGCTGAGCCAGCCATCAAAATAAATAAACAAACAAAAGTTCTGAAACAAAATAAATAAATAAATAAATAAATAAAATAAAAAATTCAAAAAAATATAAATAAATTTTAATTTTTATTATTGCATGTTTGTAGTACACAATCACAAACCTTACGAGGGGTCAGTACCAGTACCCGGCAGTCTTAGTTCTTCCTCATTTTCCTTTGTCTCTCTCCCTTTCTCCTCTCTGGGTCTCTTCGGGAGGAAGCCTTAGTAGCACTAAGCGCTTCCGGGCCATCAGGTGGTCTCGGAAGCGGGGGTGGCACGCGGGTACTAGAGAGATGCCCGAAACAGGGAGAGGAGGGCGTTGCTGAGAAGAGGCTCGCACGCTTAGCGCCTGCCCGCGGAGCAGCAGCAGCTGACACGTGTCTGCCTCCTCCCAGAGTGCAGACATGGGTGCGGTGCCCCGGCTAGACAGCTGCTCCCCACGGCCCTGTGGGGTGGCACCGCCGTCCCCTCTTGCCCGTGGCTTTGCTTTCTGTGCTTTCAGTTACCCGCAGTCAACTTGTGCCTATTTGCCATGGAAAGTCTTAAACTGCACGCTGTTCGAGTGCTGTGACGAGCTCTTTCCTCCCCGCGCCCCACCCTACCCAGGACATGAATCGCCTCTTTGTCCCCTGCACCGCTGCCACCTGTTACTCACCGAGTAAGCGTCTTGGCGGCAGCTCTCCTGTCACAGTGTCACAACTCCTGCTCCCAGGTGGCTTCAATGTAATGGTGGCCTCGCATCGCAGGCCTAGCGGGGCTGGATACAGAGACGAGAACGCAAGTGAAAAGGTGAGGGTGCCGTAAACTACGGTGAGGGAGAGCTTCTTACTGTGTGTTGTTCTGATAGTTGTCCTGATGTACTACTGTTTTGTTTTATTTCCTGTTGTCCCTTTTCTCTTTTGGCGCTGGAGACTGAACTCGGCTTCCACACCGAGCCCTACCCTCAGCCCTTTTGCAGATGTTTTTTTTCTGAGACAGTCTTGCTAAGTGGAGCAGTTGCCCCCGCTGGGGTCTGTCTTGTGATTCTCCTTGCTGGCCTCCCTGAGTAATGGACTTAGAGGTATGCACCACACCCCTGCCTTGTTGCTGCCCTCTGGATTTATACATTAATCTTTCTTGTGAATGGAGATCTACAGGAAAGCAGTGTGTGCAGGGGCAGCGCTACCCTGGGTTTCAGGCAGCCCTGGGGTTCTTGGAAAGCCTTCCTCAGGGATGCTGTGGGTCGCTGTAGTTCTTAAACCCCCCTTGGCTCAGAGAGGTTAAAGAATTAGCCCCACCTGCCTGAACCCACAAAGGGACTGTCACCAACTGCTCTGTGTGACTGACAGAGACAGCAGATGAGCTGGAGATGACACGGGGCTGTGGCCCAAGGAGGGAAGACGGACTTCGGAGCGTTGGTTGTTGTTTTGATTTGTTGGATGCTACTGCGGGTTGGACCCAGGGTCTTGGCACTGAGCTACATGCCCCGAGCCATGATGGACGAACGGACCGTGATGGGTCGCGTTAAGGCACTAAGTTGCCCAGGCGAAGTTGCCTCAACCTGCTAACTTCTTGCCTCTGCCTCAGCGCTGCACGTGAGGTGCTGTGTAGGGAGGACCAAGTGCGCCCAAGGGGCAATCATCCCTAAGCAGGGTCAGCAAGGTAGGCTCAGTCCCGGTTTCAGGCGAACTCTGCAGAGCGACAGCGGCCTGCCGCGTATGCCCAGGAGGGGGCAGCAGCGCTGTGCGCAAAGCGGCTGCCTGGTTCCTGGCTCAGGTCGCTGAGGAGTGTGGTGTCCTGGCAGGGTGGGTCCCCAGGGGGAATCCCTGCCGGCGCCCTCCTGCCTTCCCTCCAAGCCTGGCTGCCTGCTGCATCCTGGGCCCGCCTGGAGGCCTCGCCCTTGAGATCTACACCCATCCCGCGCTGTCTCACTCTGCGTCTCCCCACAGCCCTGGCCGCTCCACTCATGCTTGGCCCCTTCTGCACCAGAGCTCAGGATCCTCTCTGGGGCCTAAGGGCCCAGTCCTCCTGCCTGAAGGAGCCACGCTGCACAAACCAAACCAAACCAAACCAAACCAAACACATACAGGGTGGAGAAAGGCAAAAGTCTGCTTATTTCTCTCAGAAGTAATCTGCTCTTTCTTGCGCGAGACTCACCCACTGGTTAGGGGATGGGAGGTGAATGAAATGTCCAGTTGAGTTCTCTGTGAGCTGATATTTTAATCCCATTGGATAATGTCCAGGCTTGGAGAATCCTCTCTGCATCTGGATCACCTCTGCTCCATCTTTCACTCACAGACCCCTGTGTGTGGATTGAAGAATCTTCCTTCCCCTTCTTCTAGGAACTGGGAGCCCAGTTTGGAGCCCCAGAAGGGCCCTTGAGTGTGTGCTAGCAGCTGCTGGCAGAGCAGTGTGGAGGGGCAAAGCCACCCTACCTGGAGCCAGGCCATCTTACCTGCTCCACTTCCCATTCTTCTAGCCTGGGTGGGTGACCAGTGCCAGCCTGGTCTTGGTGACAAGCTAGGTGCAGCCCTGAGGTTCTTGAGCCAGGAGACCCCACCACCCAGAGCTCAGCTCGAGCAGAGCAGACATGCCAGGTAGGCCTACTGGTTCCCAGCCCAGTGTCTGTACCCCAAGGGACTGCGGGAGCCCTGGGAAAGCTGCAATTCAGGGCACCCCACTCCCCTAAACTGACTCCCTAGAGCTCCCCATCTGTGGCTGTCTCCTTGGTTTCCCTGGGACAACTTGTGAGGGGATTTCCTCTCAGAGTCACAAAGCCCACATGACTCCATGAGGCCTGGGGGATTCTCGGTGACTCTGCTTCCTTCTCCTTTGAGTGAGACTCCCAGGAGCAGGAGAGGGAGAACAGGCCTCCTCGTGCACGTTGCTGCCCCTGTCCTCTACCCAAGCTCTGGGAGTCTTTAGTGGCTGGCTTTGCCATCTCAGTGTGTGAGCGTGGTAGGATCTGGGCTCCACAGCACGCCCCTTCCCAGGGTAATGGGCTGGCAGGCCCTTGCTGCAGAAAAGTGTCTCTCTCAGGAGTCTTGTCACCAGTTTGAGAGAGTGTATACAGAGGGCTGGGGGACAGCTCAGTGACATAAGTGCCTGCCTCACGAGTGTAAGGCCCCATGTTTGATCCCCAGTACCAAAGAGAGGAAGAGGGAGAGAGACAGAGACCAGAGAGAGAGAAAGAAAGAGAGACAGAGACAGAGAGAGAGTGACCAGAAAAAGAGAGAGAGAGAGAGAGAGAGAGAGAGAGAGAGAGATTCCTCCTTCCCCATACCCCACCCCCATTTCCTCCCGGTAGACTAGGCAGACTTTCCCTGTCTGCTCTGTTGTCAAGGAGTCCAAATCCCTTAGGTTCTCTTTCTTGCCCCGCCTCCTAACCCCCCTCTCAGCCCCGGACATGCTCACAGCAGCCCTGTCCTAGCCCATAGCTGTTCAGTGTGTCTCCCTCCTGGCTGCAGGTGCCTGAGAGTCCTACCTGCTGCGCTTACCCTGAGCAGGTCCCTGTTTGCCCTGTAGGCTTCTGTCTTTCTGCCCTGTGCCCTCAGAGAGAGCCCTCCATGTTCTTTCATTTGCTCATTAAAATGAACAAATATATATATATATATATATATATATATATATATATATATAACCACACATACACACGTCCATTCCCACACATTTCTTTGCCCCTTTCCTTATTTGCTAGATCATGAACTTTTGTCCTGTTATATCTTAGGTCCTGTCCATTTCTGACGTTGTTTAGTCCTGCCCAGGCTCTTCTGTGTGTCTATGTACACAGGTGCACACATGTGTGTGTGTGTGTGTGTGTGTGTGTGTGTGTGTGTGTTGGATTGGGCAGGGTGACTAACAATAGGAAAGCAGGGCTCACGAAACTGTCCTAGGCGTTAGATTGGCCCACTCCTGGCTCAGGTCCAGGCACAGCACCTGCCTGCCAGGGAACTTGGGGTCCTACCCACTCGGAGTCAGAAGGAAACTGAGTTGGGTTCTTCCAGTCATGGAGGCTCTACTCACATAGGGCCTAGTGGGCACTGCACTGGGCTGGAGGTGGCATTATAAGTGAGGGAGGCATATCCTCTCTCTGTAGAAGGCCAGCATCTGTTAGGAAGAGGCTAACTCCAGAATGAGTAAGTACCGCGAGGTCGAAGGACTACATGGGAGGGAGGCCCAGAGAGGGAGAGACAGAGGGACAGATGAGAGGCCACTGTGGCACAGAGCAGGCCAGGAAGGGTACTGCAGCTTCCGGGTCCAGGGCTCAGACCCATCGTGAGGCTCCCGTGACCAGCTTGGTGAGACTGCTTTCCGGAAAGGTGGTGGCCACCGATGTTCAGTCCTCCCACTGGCGCCAGAGTCTGTGGATGGCCTCTCCAACTCTGGTCCCTTCCCTCTCCCAGATGCACCATCTCCAGAGGAGCCTGAAGCAGCTTTAGGCGGAACCTGTGCTAATCAGGAATGACCTTTGTCCCCACGTAATCTGGAGGAAGTGCAGTCCCTGGCAAAGCAACCCAAGAGGTCACACTGCCCCACAGCGCCTCCCTCACCTTGCTGAGTCCAGGGGAAGGATTTCTGCACAAAATCCGCAGGAGCTTCTGCCAAGGGACAGGCTGAAAAACAATCGAACCCCATCCATCCCGACACTTGGCCGGATTAGCAAGCACCTCTTCCTCAGAGAGTGGGAAGGCTTCCAGGGTTAGTGTGCTCAGAAAGAGAGGTTGAGCAAACAGGCATATTGTTTTCTCAGAGCTGTCTCTCTTGTTAATGTTTGGTCAGCCGGCCGCGCATTTTTGGAGTGTTACATAGGCTTACGACGCTGCGCCTTCATCGGTGAACAATGGGGACACGTGTGGGGGAGGCCGCGGGGTCAGGGCGACAGATGGGTCTCCACTTAAGCAGGTTAGAAGTTCAGTTGCTCCAGAGAAGAAAGCCGCCATCTTTGGCTGGGGACAAGTGGCCCCGGAGGAAGCCGCGGCAGAGTGGAAAAGGAGGCGGACAGCCTCACTTTCTGAAGTCTCCTTTGGAACGGGTCTGTACTGATGGCCGTTCTTTCAGTTTTCCATGAAGAAGCATCAGCAGCCCTGCCTGAATCAAGTAGCCAGAGGCCCAGTGCATTCTAAAATAGCACCCCTGCCGAGTTTTCCAGCTGAGGGGTTACTCCTTGAAGAGCCAAAGAGATTTGGAACATCATTTGGAAATAAAAACACAAATTTTTCAGAAGGAAAAAAAAAACTTTTCAAAAGAAACTTAAAGCAGTGAGGTTAGGGTTGAACTCCCAAGAGGAAGCAGGTTGGGTCCGTGCAGATGGAGCCCCACTCTGGTGCAGGAGGGCTGTCCCCTGGTAAGCCAATTGGGGCCTTTGTGAGGATCAGAAGGTAACTTCTCAGAGGATTTGGATAACAGGAGGATGTCACTGTTCATTGTGGAAAAGCATATCAAGCACAAAGAAGAATCTGTGAACTTGCCTTCCCTGCTAGACGAACTCCCTCTAAACACAGTGGCTGGCAAGAACCACCATGGTCTTTGTTTGTGGTTCTGTGTTGGCAGTTTGGTCTGGCTCAGCTGGGTCCCCCTCACCTGGACTCTCACTTGCCACCCACGTGGGGTTGGGCAGTCTACAGTGGCTTCCTTGCTTTCCTGGCAGCTAGCACTGGCTGGTGGTGTAGCCAGCTGTCTCAGTGACCAGCTTCTGCTCCCCATGTGGCGGCGGAGTTCTGCCTCACCAACAGGGACATACTCAGCTCACAACGCCGTCACAAGCCTCTGCTTGTCATACTTGCTGCTCCATTAGCAAAAGCAAGTTGTACAGCCAAGCTCTGAGCTGGGGTGGGAGGGGACGACACACAGGATGGGTGCGGCGTTGGGGGGGGATCCTGGCTCTACTGGGATGATTGCTATAGCTGTCTCCCCACAAGAAGGAAGCCAGCGTGAAGTGGGATGGAGCACTCTGGCTTCAGTGGGATCCGAACCATGTGAGTCCTGATGAGCTCAGCGAGGGGAAAAGACACCAGAGAATCATCCTGTTGAGGTTTTGGAACAAGCAGGCTTTTCCTGGAGATATTGGGTTAGTAGGATGGGAATCGTTTTACCATTTCATGAAAGTTGTAACAGCATCTTCTTCCTCTATATGTATCTGTGTTATCTCTAAATAAATTTCAGGTATAGAATATCTACCTATGTATCTATCTATGTATCTATGTATCTATGTATCTATGTATCTATCTATCTATCCATCCATCCATCTATCTATCCTGTTACATGGACCTATATCGAATCTCCAAATGAAGCTGATCTGAGATTTCCCAGGTCTCTCCAGTCTATAGGAAAGGCACCATGTGGTCACACAGTCTGCACAGAAAGGCTGACACTACTCTCAGTTTCCATAGCAGAGCGAACTGGATTTGCTAGCGCTGGAGGCCAGGTGGGGGCCCGTGAAACACCAGTGAGGCACAATGGCCAAGTCACTGCTGCTCCAAGAACAGAGAGGTCAAGAGACAACTCCAGTTTGTAGACCCTAGAGGCCAGGGTGACATGGTATAAGCAAGAGCCATAACAGAACTGTCTGGTGGGAGTTGGGGCCGTGGGGAAGACAGAGCCACTGGAGGAGAAGCACCCAGGACGCAGAGGCAAAGCAGGCATGCAGAAGCCTGGCTCCTCCATTTCCACATCTTCTGTCTACCGCTGCCACTCACTGACTGAGCCTCACTGGGGCTCACTGGCAGGAAGTCCCCCCAAGCTTCAGAAGGAAAGCCTGCAAAGGCAGCCCCGCAGCACAGAGCAGGGTGAGGATGGGGCCCTGAAGCAGCACTGGGAGCTCATTTTCAGTCATATCCTGCATGTTACTCCTGCTCGGCATAGTAGGACTCCCAGGCTCCGGAGTCTTGTTGGTCACTCCTGTGTGTCCTTGGGGGGTCTTCTGTGAGCTCAAGAAGAGCTGCCCAGCCCTCTTACTGGCACCCAGAGGGACTGAGGACATCTGTCTGCGGGCTGTAGGCTGCTTTGCCACCCCACAGCTGGAGTCCCTCAAGAGGTCAAGGTGGCACTGAGCACTCTCCAGGCTTGGTCGAGGTGGAAAGCTGTTGCTTCTGCTCTGTGGTAGCCTTCACCATGCAGATCTTCATGAAGATTATTCCCTCTACTTCTTGCTGCCCTGCAACTTTGGACTGCCATCGGTAGATAGGGGAGAAATGTTCCAGGCTTTTCCCACCCAGGCACATCTGACCGCAATATCTTGTGCTGCTCTTCTACCTGCACACTCACGTGGATACTGGGAGCCCAGGCGTCCTTGACCTTACACATCCAGGCACCACAGAGGAGTCTCTGAGGGCTCAAGCAGGGACTGTACACTCAAGCACACTCGTGCATCAGAGGCACGCATACATGGCCATGTGCTCACACCATCACGGCCATGTGTCTGAACAAATGCAGAAAAAAGAATAAAAGCAACTGCTGAAGCAGCTCCACAACCACATGCTTCATATTTGATTCCTTCTCCCAGTGACAAGCCTATGAGGGGGCCTTATTTTCATTTCAGGTGAGAATCCTGAGGAGCCCAGAGGTCCCAAGCCTGTCCCAAATTGCACAGTCAGTGAACCACGAGGTCAAGACGGCAAGTCAGGTCCGTCCACCATGCTGCTCCAGAGTCCACCCCTTCCCTGTCGTGTTGCCTCTTCTATATGAAAGGCATTTTATTCTGGCCTCCGCAACATCCTTTTTTTAAAGATATGTTTGGAACAGGATCTCACTATGCAGCCAGTCTCATAGTGATGCTCCGGTCTCAGCCTTGCCATCCCTGGGATTATAGGCATGCGCCACCATGCCCAAGGTTCTGGGGCTGGCATTGCATGTGGTACTGGGGATCAAACCCCGGTCCTTGCACTTGCCTGGCAGGCACTTAGACAGTTGAGCTATCTCTCAGTCTGTATTCCTTCTTTTCTTAGTTTTGAGGAAACTGGAATTTGTAAGGCTTCTAGTTCCTCAGAATAACCACAAGCTCCTTTCCCTGGTGTGTGGCCCTGGGTTGCATGAGTGATGGCCTCAATAAGAACACAGGCCATGCTCTACTGCAGCTTCTGTGGTGTTTCCTGAGGATGGTTACTACGGCTGTTTTAAGATGAGCTGGATGGTAGGTCTGGGGATGGCATTGCTGGCATCTGGAGGCAATTTCACATGGGTGTTGAGAACACAAACTTTGGCAGCAGGCACAGGCTTGGGAAAGGGTTTCCATGTGCACACAAAGCTGTTGTGGCCAGGACTGGGGGCGATGCCAACACAGGTCTCCTGTCCCAGCTGCACCCACCCTGCAGAGTCTCAGAATGGGCGTGGATATTGGGCTAATCAGTCATCACAGTGAAGGTTCTGTGAGAGGCTGGGGTGTGGCTCTCCAGGTCTAGGGTGAGGTTTCCTGTGCCTGCAGGCCAGCTGCGAGCAATGTACCTCCCGGGAGGGAGAATTGATGCCCTGCGGACTCTCCCCAGCAACACCCTTCCAGGCTGCTGCAGGACCTCCAGAGTTCCTAGATAACCGGCTGTGGCTGTGATCTCACAGTCTGCGACTTTGCCTGCCTTGTCCGTCACTGCATCCCGGGTGTCTGTGCATAGTAGGTGCTCGGGAAATGCTTGCTGACTAAATCACCTGCCTGAAGCCAGACATTTCTTCTGAGCTGCTGACCCTTACATTAAGTGCCCACTCAACCTGACCACTAGATAACCAACAGGCCCTGTGATCCTAATTTGTCTATAAGTGAAATTCTAATCTTCTCATCTCCCGTCATCTCCTGCTCAGCACATAGTTACTCTGATGAAAGCCTTTGGTTTGTTCTTTGTGATCTCTCTCTTCCCTCCTCTCTTTTTCTTTTCTCCTCTCCTCCTCCCACCCTCTCCTCTTTCGTGTCTGTCTGTCTGTCTGTCTGTCCGTCTGTCATTTTCCCTCATTTGGGATTGAACCCAGGGCCTTGTGTATGCTAAGCAAGTACTCTAGCATTACCACTGCACTACATCCCTAGTCCCTTTTTTTTTGTTGTTGTTTATTTATTTTTATGGCTGGCTCAACCTGCCCTCAGGGCAGGGCTGGTGCAGCATGTGGTACTAGGGATCGAACTGCAGTCCCTGAAGCCACCTAAGCTTTCCTAAGCAGGCACTTCAGACCATTGAGCCATCCTGCTGGGCCCTTAGTCCACCCCCCCCCTTTTTTTTTTTTTAAGGCACCATAAGTTGATCAGGCCGGCTTCCAACTCATGGTAGGTACTCTGGCCTCAGCCTCTTGAGTGGCTGATTCTTCCCTTTCTTTCCTACCTGGTATCTAATTTGTCAGCAACTTCAATAACTCTACTTTAAAAAAAATACATCAAAGTCAATCCTCTCTCATCTCTTCCCTTGGCCAGTCACCCTCCCGTCAGGGCTGCATTGTTCCAGGAGCCTCCTAACCTCGTCTAACTTGGCCCCTCTCATTCCCACTACCCTTGAACTGGCCTTTCTGGTTCATGCAACACTACACATCTGCCGCACGACCTTTGAACTTGCTGCTTTCTGTTTGGAAAGCTCTGTCCAGGGACGGTTGACCTTTCCACTCTTCCAGCCCCACTCCCCAAAGTTCTTTCCTAACTACACTGGTGAAAATTCCCAGCCCGTTGCCTGTGCCTGTGCTTCCTAATTCCCTGTTTGCCACAAGCTTTTCCCTGTGACTCATTACATAATTTACTTACCTGATTTTTGCATTCTGAGCCCTTCTTCCCTAGACCACAAGATACTCAAAGACAAAAGATTTTATCATTTTTATTCACTGCCTTATAGTAAATGCTTAGAACATGGTCTGGTGTATGACTTTGGCTGAATGAATGACTGGATCTGGGATATGAGAGTTGATGGTGTCCTGCCCAGGTGACCTGGGGACGCAGAAAGCAAAGCCGGAAGCCACAGACGCTTCTGCATCTCTCTGTTCATTTGCCGCACTGTTGTCCAACTGTGTCACTTGGCTAGAGGACACAGCTGAGGCCCACAGGAGGTAGAGACTGTGTTGTAGGCCGTCAGAGCTCCCCTAGCCTGGCAAAAGAGCTACTTAACACACATTCGAGTTCATTAATAAGTGAGAAAAGGGCTCCAGAGAACATTCTGGAAACCCTTCCACCAGCTTTCTCTCCTTACAGTTGTGTCTTGGGCCAACTGTATACTAAATTTATTCACTTATTTACTCACCCAGTCAGTAAATGAAGCTTTGCAAATCATGTGCTGGTTGTTATTATAAACAGTGTCACTCAAAAAGAAAACAAAATGGCCATTCCACTCATGCCTTCCCTAAAAAACCTTTTGTTCTAATAAAAACAGTGCCTCTGACCGTTCTGCACAAATCCCCAATACCCTGGCGGGTCAAACCCAGGACACTTTTAGCTCTTCACCCCCCTCCAGGAGTTTGGTGACCATTTCTGTGAAGAATGCCTTCCCCAGCCCTCAAGGGCATGGACGGCTGCTCGCCACCCACAGCAGATGTGTGGTCACACACTTAAGTGAGTGCAGGCTATGTTGTGGCCGGATGGCACAAGGAATGCACAAAGAAGCCAGCAACAAATAGTGGGAGCCCCAGAGTGGTGACAGGGCCCAGGGGCCCCAGCCGCTCCCAGCAGGCGAAGGCTGAGCCCTCCGTCTTGCTTTCCTGGTGCTTCCTCCCAGCTGGGCTCACTGTTCACTCAGTGTCGCAATTCCTGTGCTGCACACCAGCCTGCAGGAGCCGATGGAGCTGCTGGAGCTGCCTGTCCTGCCTGTGCCGAGTGGCCCTGCCCTTCAGGGGCCCTGGCCTCCTGCCCTTTTCAGCCCCTGACACCTGTGCGTAGCCAACTGTGCTACTGTACTAAGGGACATTCTGCAGCAGTAGATACCTTGGCCCACGCTTCCTGCCCAGACTGAGAGTAACTGGCTTCACTATTCGCCATCCATCTGGGAGAGGTGGTTTCAGAGGAAAATGAACCTGCCATCTGCACACCAGCTCCTTGCTTGCACCAAGCAGCCTATTTCAATTGCGCCTTTGCTCTCCGGAGTCTGTCGCATTTGGCAGGAGCAACAGGCAGTGGTAGTAATTGTGTAAATCAGAGAATTCAAGTACGGATATAAGCTGTACCATGAACGATCTGAAACGCCTTCTGCCAAAGTCCTCCATCCCCTGATGCCTTTGGGCATTTTATGGTTTGTGTCTAGTTGTCCCCCTAATGCTTCATGAAACCATGGGGAAGCTTCTAGAGTTTGTGATCAACTCATGATCCTCTGGGATTATGGGTTTGAGCGCTGCTGGGATTATGGCTGTGAGTGCCACACCCAGCCTGGGGTAGACAGCCCGAATGTGATTTAAGCGAAACAGATTTGCTCTCTGCAGCCATTGTTGCTGCTACCCCTCCCTTCTGCTCTTGCTGTTATGCTGGTTTTTGCCACTGTGAACTGCTGCCCTCTGCCATGTGCCAGTCTGCCCTGGTGCCAGCCGAGTATGGACTAAAACCTCCAGCAACTGTGAGCTAAATAAACCTTTCCCTCCCTCATTTGGGTGTTGGGTATTGGTCCCAGCAATGAGAGAAGTGTAACTCAGGGATCCAGGGGACATGCGGCAATGTCTGAAGGTATTATTGGCTGTAATAATTGGAGAGGGAGGGACTGCTGGGGTCCAGTGGCCAGTGACACCAATGTCACTACACATCCTATAAAAGACCAGGAAGGTGCCACAACAGAGCCCTCCAAGTCCATTGAGATACTTCCTAGAAAAGGCAAACCAGACTTGACTCGCTGTATCCCTGGGTTCTCATCTGCCAAGCTCAACCCAACATGAATCAAAATTACTTGGAAAAAAGCTTGTTATAAATACATTCAGACTGTTTTGATCATTAGTCTTCAAATAATCCAAAATGGTAATTGTTTATGTACCATAAACTTTATATTAAGGATTACAAATGATATAGAAAATGTCAAATATATTATAGGAAGAGATATATAGGTTATGTGCCAATGTTATGTATGATCTAAACTATGGGAACTATTTAAGGTTTGAAAATATATTATAGCAGGCTGGTCAGATAGCTCAGCAGACTAAAGCACCTGCTTAGGCAGAGCGCTGTGGGCTGGGGTTCAAGCCCCGGCATGCCATGCTGCCCTCCCCCAGGATGCACTGAGATGGTGATTGAGACTGAGTGCAGTGGTGTGCACCTGTGATCCCAGTGCTTGAGAGGCTGAAAACAGGTGAATCACTTCAAGTCCAATCTGTGTAGCGAGGCCCCGAAAACCCTGTAGTAAACATAGAATATCTATGTATTACAGTAAAAGAAACATTCTCAACATTTCCTCTCAGAATATTGGCCCTCCCTTGGAGCACACTTATCCCATCATCCACAATATCTACTTCTCAGAAGCAGCCACAAGTCCATTAACAGATGAATGCCTAAAGAAAATGTATTTATACACAATCACGCACTAAAGAAAATGTATTTATACACAATCACGCACTACTCTTCCACAGTGAATGGCCAACTTGGGTCGTTGTAGGAAACGGACGTAACTTGAGGCCATAATTTTAAGTGAAACAGCTCAGACACCCCAGCTTATCAGGCGTGTGGTCTCTTCAGAAGTCAACCAAACCAAGCCCTACATAAGGAGTAAAATAAAAGGTCATAGGGAAAAGGGAGCTCAATCTTTTGCAAGAAGGAAGGAGACCAAGAGATCAAGGGAGTGGGGAGGGAGTGGAGGGAGAAAGGCATGGAAAAAAAGAATTAAGTTAGGTTGCGTATGGGTATCAGCTCCCCATGAGGATGGTAAGCATGATGTACTCTAAACACGTACTGGTAAAAAGACAACATTAATTAAAAGGAAGGGCCCTGCTTTGTTATGTCACCATCACCACAATCCCTCTTCAGATGTCTCTCGCCTTCCCCAACTGAAGCCCTGTCCCCAGTAAACAATAACTCCCTATTTCCTCTTCCCTCAGCCCCAGGCACTCACCCAGTTCTGGCTCAGACCTGACCAGGCAGATGCCCGGATGACTGGGATACTGTATTTGTTGTTGAGTATCTGGTTTATGGCACGTAGCACTAATACCTTCCAGGGCAGGTTGTTTCTCTGTTGTGACGATTGTGACTGACGCTGCTGTGGCCATGATGTCCCTGTCCTATTCAAGCCCTTGCTTTCTATTCTGTTTCTGTTTATTTTCTGACATTTCCAGTTCATTCTGATTAGCACTGGCCCAGAGGAATGCTCCTCCCCTCTTCCTAAAGAACTACTATTCCTTCTTCAAGACCCATGCCGAAAGTCCATTTCCCGGCCTAATCCAGCAGAGCAGGCCACGCTCTCCCCCACGTTCCCACAGCTGCACGCACTGCGCTTTGTCCTGGTTCTCACTGCTCTGAGGCACCACCACTGTGCCATTGTTTGCCTGCTGGGTTGTTCCACCCTTTTGTAAACTGTCCTGAGCCGAGGGCAGCTCTAGGCGGTAAGAGAGCAGCCTCAGCCATCCTTCTCCTCCAGAGACCTCATCCTGCCCCTGTCAGAACTCCACAGGTCTCTGAGAACAAATATCCTAAGCACATCCCTTCAGCTCTTCAAGGTCCAAATTTTATGGGAACTCAGGAATATCCCTACACATGTTGACTTTCATTGTCTGCTGGCTCCAGGACAAAGACCTCATACAGATCAGACCCTGAAATACTTTCTGGCTGGCCTAGGATCTTCATCCTTAGATCACTAAGGAGACTCACCAGAGGGAGATGCTACAGATGCAGTGCTTTTGGCTCCCATCACTCAGCTACCTGCATAGGCCTGGTGGGATGTTCCAGCCCCTGAGCTTTCATTTACACATCCACCAGGCAGACCCACAGCATCCTGTCACATACAAAGTGGAAGATATGGGGAGCAGAGGGTTAAAGAGGTGGAAGGAGCTCTCAGCTTCAGAATGAAAGCACATTTTCTTAGCTATTCTAAGAAGCACTCTGATGCAGGGCCATCCTTTAGCAAGCATGGGAGCACTGCAGGCAGCTGGACAGACAGCTCCCTATGCACCCTCCTTGCCCCCTTTCTGGGCTCTGTTCCATTCCTGACAGCTCTGTGTTTCTGTGTCCTGTACCCTAGCATATGACTTTGGCCTTACTCTTGCCTGTGAGCCTGAGGCTCAGGGAGGAGAAAGTTGCTACCCATGGGGCGATGCTGGGTTCCATGCCTCACATTTATCTGTTTACCCATGGATAAGTGGAGTCTCTTGTCCTCCATGTACACACACACACGCATACACACACACACACAGACACACACTTTTTCAGAAAGCTCAAAATGTCACTTCCTAGTAAGATTTAGGTGCTACAGTCTTTTCTTATCCGAGCTCACAGTGTGTCAGGGAGACTCTTACGTAGGTGGCCTCATCCCTGTGTCTGCTGATCCCCAAAATATTGGGACTGACCCAACAGCACCTTCCTGCCAACAAAGAACAGGGAGTCTGGCTCTTGACTTCTGTTGCAAAGTATGGCATATAGTTTGTTCTGGAGAAAGAGAGGAGACTTGAGAAGACAGAGTGACAGACAGAGCAAAGGAGGAAGAGGAGAAAAGAAGAAAGGGGAGGAAGGCAAGGAGGAAGAGGAAGAAGAGAAGAAAGGATAACATTCAACTGGAGATTGCAGCAATAATCTGAGCTATACATTTGGGACCATTGGCATAAAGAGAGCAATAGAAAGCATCGAAGTAAATGAGTTTTCATAGAGTGAGAAGAGTTGAAACCAAGAGAATAGTGATATTTCAGGTGGTCACGTGGGGAAGGATAGATAATCTTAAAGGCAGTAAAGGAACTGTTCAGGACATAGGCAGTGGAGTGACAAAGGGCATAAGGCAACTGGAAGGCATACAGATGCTTCTTGGAGATGCAAGTGGAGAGGACAGAAAATAGTCCAGATTTACAATCCATACCAGGGATAGAGGAACAAGCTAAATGGTACCATGAGGGGAAAAGATCAAACCACTGCAGAGTATGGGATAGTTTGCTAGACAGACAGGATGATCTCTTTTTAAAAAATCAATGTTATTTTTGTAAAAGAAGGTAACCACAAAAAATGCTTTTGATTAGATTCTAGTCCCAAAACAACAAAAACTCATATACAGACAGGTAGGTAGGTAGGTAGATAGATAGATAGATAGATAGATAGATAGATAGATAGATATGGAAACACTAAATGCGAAGTCTCCACAGGCTGGAGAAGGGAGTGCACCGCTGTGTGCATAGAACGTGTAGGGCTTGGGATGCCCCTGTGAGAACTTTGGGCTTGCCTCCATTCTCAGTATAGATTTGGAGTATCTTTGTAACATGCAAGCGGAGACACTGAGCAGGAAGACATCGACTATGTCAGGCTGAATTTCAGAGGAGAAGCTAGCAATGGACGTACAAATTTTGGAATCATCAGGGTCAGAGACGATTTCAAAGCCATAAAACTGAATGAGATCATTGAGGGAAAGAGTATAAAGAAGAGGAAAGGTCAGAGGGGTGAGCACCAGGGCATGCCGAGGCAGGAGGTCAGGAGGAAAGGGACTCCAGCAGGGCGGTCATGAAGGACCGGCTTGTGTAGAAGAGGAGAGTTCCCAGAACACAGCACGCTGGAAGCGTCTCCAGCAGGAGGGGGATCCTGGGTCCCCTGCAGCTGGTGGGTGGAGGATGAGGCTCTGGATCTGGGCTTCCCACAGGGTGTCTGGGCTACCCTTGACTTTGGCACTGCAGCTGTGGTGAAGTAAGGTGGGCGAAAGCCAGGTCAGATGGGTTTAGGACAGACAGATTAGGGAGTAATTGGAAACAGTGAGTAGAGACAACCGGACAAGCAGCAAGAGAGATGGAGTGGCAGCCAACGGGAAAGCGGGGTCAAGAGAAGCTTTCAGTTGTACTTAGTTTCCTTTTGCCTTAAGATTGGAGAAGAGATAGTCCACATGAGGGTGGAGCTGACAGAGTAAACAAAGGCGAGAGTGAAGGAGTGAGCGCAGGTCCAGGGCCCAGGAAGCGTCCTCCGCCATATGGAAGAGGGCTGGAGAGGGGGACCAGGCAGGCAGCACCTTGAGCGGGGACGGGACGTCCCTGGAGGGCTCCTCTGTGTTCTTCTGCCGACACCGCGATCTGCTTCTCCCATCGCCGCTCTGCCTGGATCCCAGTTAGGGCAAAGATACAAATTCCCCTCGCCCTGGCCCCACGAAGTCTGGCTTCGGGGCTGCGGCCCATTTGGAAAATGTTTTAATTTCAATTGTGTGTTTTTGCAATTTGATTATTAAGTGCAGTTTACACACGGACGTGGCCCGGGGAGGCCTGTTTCCATTCGCAGATGCCCTCCCCTCTCCCGGCCTGCGTGCCTCCCTGGTGAGTAATGGGGAGGCTGCTTTTTCTGGAACACAAGGGAAAACTTCCAGCAAATCGCAGAAGCATGTTCTTTCCTTGAAAAACCCTTTCACACTTGTTTTTTTAATGTTTGTAAAGTTCACAAATGCCCTCCATAAATGTCCTTTAAAAGGCCTTGGCTCTCTGTCCTCTCTTAAGGAAGGCTCTGTTATTTAAAGAGATAATAAGGAAAACATAAAGCTGGGGGCAGGCAGAGCGGCGGGAGGGGTGACGGGATGAGGAGAGTGGAGCAAACTGGAAATATCAGGCGATTGCGGCAGGTTGGAGGTGCCAGGGAGGGGCCGGTTTCCATCCCCGGATTCGGAGGATGACAGCCGGGCACCCCACCCGCACTGCTTTCTGAACTCAATTCATTCCGCACAGCGCCGGGGCAGCAGGGCAGGCAGACAGAGCAAAGTACTAAAGCCTCCAGCGGAGCAGCAGATGCTCTTAGAAACGCTGCAGCGGCCTACAATACAGAGGGGAAAACGGGAGAACAGGAAAGGGCTCTGCCAAGAATTCTCCGAGAGGGTTCCCCCTCAAGGCCAGAGTGGGGTGTTACCTTGGCAAAGAAATACAGACCGTTCTCAGAGGGTATATGAAGAATTTCTCTTTGCAGGAAGAGGCCTTCTCTGCTTTGAGTAATTGTCACAATTTATGCAGGGCCACAAAAAGCGGGAGAGGCTGGGGGTGCGGCCTGCCTGGAGATTGCCTGGTGCAGTTCATAGGGACGACCAGGGCAGGCGCTGTTCAACCCTGCAGCCCGGGCTCAGGGACCAGATGGCCGGCTGCTTCGCTTTAGCTGCTTCGCTTTTAGCTGTTGATCTAATCGGTTATTATGAGCTACCTGTCTGAGTCCACCCCAGGCTGCCTGCTTAGTGTATCTGTCACTGGCCTCCTTGGCGCTTATACTCTCTCTTGCCGTGTGAGCCTCCCTCCTGGATACAGGCCCCTCATCATCCTCACACACCAAAGAACACACAAGAAGAGACGCTGAACAGTCAAATGGATGCCTTTTGACAAAGCCCCAAGATAGAGAAATACAGTATTTTGTGCAGGGGATCCAGGACTTGGGTCAGGGGTGGGAAAGAGCAGGACCAGCACCTCCTGTAGCTCCCCCAGTCCTGGAGCTGACACCACGGTGCTGAGGCCCACCAACATGCCTTCAGTCAGTACCCAGCTTGAGGAGGACAGCGGCCCAGCCCGGCTGCTCACTGACCCGGCGAAGGCCACGTGAGGGACCCATAGGAAGATCCCTGAGGCCTGGGCACCCCACTGGCTGCAGAAGGGGAAGCGCCATCCCTCCCTCGGGAGCTGGGCTGCACCCAGGGTGTGCTTCCTGCTGGGAGGAAGCTGAGGGGATCCTCTGTCCTGGCCCCGCTCCTTCTCCCCAGCTGGCCCAGTTACCTCCTCTCCGTTCCTTCTTCTCCCTTCCTCCTCTTTCTTTCTCTTCCTCTTTCTGTTCCTCTGATGTCTGGATCCTCTGTCCTTCCCTTTCTCTTGGAAGATAGCCAAGGATTTGTGGGGAATTGGCCCTGGGAGCCTCAGACTCAGACCTTGGTTCTTACTAAGTCATGACTTCCAGAACCCCACAGGGAGGGCTGCTCCCCAGAAACACTCCAAAGGGCAGTTAGCAGAGGGTGGGACAATAGCTGTGTCTTGTTGTACATGTCCCCAGCATAACCCCAGCCAAGACAGCCCTCGTCTTCCAACTCCTGATTTCTTCCATTCCTTTTCATGTTTCAGATGGAGACACCGAGGTCCAAAGGGCTGAGTCTATCCATTCTCCAGCGCTTCTGATGCTATAACTGTGTCCTGTGATGGAATTACCTCTGAATGCACTAGCCCTATCTTCTTCAGAAAGATCTGGGCAATAAGCTTGGGCATCAGGATCATGAACCTCAGATCTCAGATCTGCCTATCTTCCACATCGCCTTTCTAAGACTCCCAGGTTCCCCTGCTTCTGCTGCACCTATAGCACAGGCCTCGTGCATATGCTGGGTCTTTCATACCCACGACACCATCAGAACCAGAGAGTCAGCCAAAGTGTTCTCCGTTTGCCACAATTCCCAGTTCTTTGAGTTTTCTCCCTAACCATAATGCATTGTGCATGTTTGCAACCAAGTGGCTGCGGGGTTGGGAAGCCTGAACCACCGGCCCCTTTACAGTGGCCCTGCTCCCTCCATTAACTCGAGGGTATGGGGAACCTAATAAGGAAGTGTTATGAAATGCAAAGAAGATCATCACTTTCAAATGTTCCGTGGGGAAGCCTGAGCCAGCTCTCTGTGATTCTTTTTCTTTGAGAGAAATGAGAAAGCAGTTTATAGAAGTAGCCGGGAGAAACTGCCCCTGGCCTGGCCCCACAAGGCTCTTCGCAGGGCATCCTAGTTTTTACACACGGCGATGGCTGTTTCATGTCTGTGCTGATGGGCTTGACTGAGCGACTGCCACACAGCCAGCACGCCCTGCACAACACGCTTAGGAGCATGTGTTTATGGGGCTGGCGGCTAATGATTCCCATTTATGGAACATATGCGGAGCAGCTGAGGGGGCCTGGGGTTTGCAGCCAGGCTGCATGCACTGGCGGCTGTGGTGACTATTATAGCGCCAGCTTCTGGGGGAGCCTGAGGTGCCCTGGAATGCAGGCTTTTTCTTGCTATGTCCTGATAAGATGGCTTTCCGGGGAGGGAGCCATGGCCAGACTGGTTGAACAAGGCTGAGGATAACAAGGATTGCTAACATAAGAGCGCGAGCTGGCGCTTCCGGGGTTCGCCTCGTGCTCGCGTTGTGGCAGCAAGCGTGTCCTTGCCTCGTTTACTCTCGCAACAGGCCTCAAAGGTCAGCACTCGCTTTCTGTTTGTTTTCCTTTGCTTGATGAATCTTTATTGCACCAAAGAAGAAATTCTCAGAGGCCGGGTATCTTGCCCAAGGCCACAGAGGGGGCCTGGAGTCTCACTCACAGCCCAGTTGCAGAGGTGAGGAGAAGAGAGCTCTAGGCGTTCACTCACATCACTTCAGATCTCAGTAGCCATGTTGTACTAGCTACAAGCTCGTATTTTGGTGTTCAAAAGGTATTTAAGTCTAAGAAGTTGCTTAGGCAGTGATTTTCTTACTAAACGTGGAATGCGTGGCAACTCCTATGACTGAGGTTATGGGGGCTGTGAGCAGCCCTGCGCCCACTGTAGAAACATCCCCCAGGAAGTGCATCATAAGGTGCGCACCCCACACCTCAGGTTCAGTGGAATGACAGAGCCCAGTGTGCACCCAAGGGGAGGAGTCACACCCAGCGCTGGGTCTATAGCCTTCCTACCCACCCCAATGCACACAGGCTCCCTTGTCAGTCAGTGGGTACCCTGGGGGTGGGGGAGCGTTGAGGAGCAGGGGTGCCGAGATGTTTGCCAGGCAGCTTGGTCTCCAAGGCCCTGTAGTACTGCCGCATGTCATCTGTGGAGGCCCCGCAGGCATCTCGGCTTTGAGCACAGCTGCTGCCCCACAGCACGTGGTTACAAGTGGCGAAGGAAGCAGAAACCTGACCTTCAAAGTCCTTCTGTGGGCTGGGCGGAGGGCAGGGTACGTGACCAACAGAAACAAAGCATTCATTAAAAACAAAACTGACAGGCTGACAGGTCCCTCCACACACACACTCGCAAATAATCACTTACAGCCGTGCCCAGATTGGTGCGGGGGCAGGGGCATCAGAGAAAGTTTTTGCAAGGAGAGGGAAATTCAGGCAAAGGAAAGAGGGTCCTCCCTTTGCGGGGACCTCCGCTCATGCCATCTGTGTCTTCTCTCCACTATCACCAGCACACAGTAGGTGCTTAATGTATACTCACTGTTTGTGAAGGGGCAGAGGAAAGCAGGAGCTCAGAGGAAAGGAAGTCCATAAACAGCGTGGGGTGATTCACAGGCAGGGCAGGCGCCCCACTAGATGCTGAAGGCATGAGTGTGTTTTTCTGCAGTGTGTTCTGCCAAGGGTTGGCCTGTTACAGGCCCAAAACGAGTTATTCATTGGGGGAAGAAGAGGGTAAGCCAGCATTCTCTGTAAGCAGCGTTGTTAGGTCTCACCTTCCCACATACTTCATATGCACAAATCCCTCCTAACACCTGACTCCTCACTCCAGTATGAAGTCCCCCCAAAAAAACTAGTCCCCGGGGGACACATGTACTTCCTGGTTGCCTCTGCCAGATTTGTCTCCTCTCCTTCCTTGCCTCAGCACCCCGATTCTGTCCAAGACTCACTCCTTGGAGACAGTCACAAAGGCAGCACTGTAATATGTCAACTTAGGGCTGGGCTGACAGGGGTTTCCAGAACCTTATTTCCTGCATGTCTGCAGGGAGGCCTTTAGGGTTCTCTTGGCCTGGGATTTGGAGACCAGGCAGTGTCACCAGAACCACCTTGTGGCCGGAGAGGGATGGCTGGCTTGCCACTGCTTTGCCTTGGCCTAGATCCTCCTTCCATGCCTACGAGGCCTTACAGGTCTTGGGACAATGGGCACCAGCTTCTTGTGAGGGCCTGGAGGTCACAGCCCGAGAACAGACTCAGAGTCCAGGCTCTACTTGTGTGTTCAGCGTGTCCTCTCTCTCTACCACTTGACATCCCCTTCTCTTCCCCCTCCCTGTCCTGTGGACTTCAAGCTTGTAGTTGCAGTCTTGTTGGAGAGGGTTAAACCAGTTCTAAATCTCAGATAGCCCCTTCACAGATCCTGACTTGCATATTTATAAGCAGAATGACGGCAAAGCAGGCCAGCCTTTTTGGCTTGGCCCTGGATAATGGGAGCATCCTATCCATGGCTGGAAGGAAAATCTGATGCCTATTTTTAGGGTGGGAATTTTATAAAGATGTTTGGCTACAAGAAATCAGAATCCTGCCTCAACTGGCTTAAATAATGGGGAAATACATCATCTCACATAACTGGAACTTCAGAGGCAGCAGCTTCCCAGAAGCTGAGTTCTTCAGTTCTACAACAAGATGGAGGACCCACATCCCACTCATCTTTTCTGTTTTTTTTTTTGTTTGTTTGTTTGTTTTATTTTGTTGTGGTACTGGGGATGAAATTTGATCTTGACTTATGCCGCAAAACTATATCTCTGGCCCTTCCACTCACCTTTCCTATCTTGGTTCTTGGCTGTGTTCCTTTGGTAGCGGCTTGATGTGGTTCCAATGCTGTGTACATTTCAATCATGATACCCAGACATGCTGTCCAATAGTCACAGAGCAGCATCCTGTCTCTGTCTCTTTCTAGTCCAGGAAGTCTTTCTCTGAAGTCACCTCTAGAATTCCAGGTCAGATGCCTGCCCTGAGACCCATCTCCAACAAGGAACCTGGGAACACTATGATTGGCTCAGACCTCCTCTATCAAGAGCTCCAAAGTCTCCATGCCAAAGATCTTTGGCACAATAGAAGTGGTTGGCCTGGCCTGGATGGCCTGGCACCTGGATGTCCTGCCTCTGATGCTCTCAGAGATGAAAAGGCCAATGTCTTGTCAGTCCACTGGGGGTTTAAGAATGAAACCATAGCATTTGGAATGACCAAAAGGTTTCTAGGCAATAGCCCAAGGGGGGGAAAAAACTGAAGTGATGTTATAATTATTTGAGTCTGATAATCAAATATGAGGTGCATAGAAGAAAAGTACACCTCAGCCAGCATTGCACCTGCCCTCTTCCACTGGCCTCTCATCTCTGGGCCCTCTCCTGCCCCACCATGACTGCCTGGTATTCTGCAAATCACATTCAGTCTTTCAGCTTGGCTGGCTCCCTGCGAGAGTCTGCCAGTAGAGGCACCAGAAAAGGCAGCAAACGAGAACATTTTTTCTGGTCCTCAGTCCTCAGAGGCTCTTTCCAGCAGGAGCAGACAGTTCCTCCTCTTCCCAGCTCCCAGATGCACCCCCAGATGCACCCCAACACCCTGCCAAGGCCCTAGAGCATATCATCCTCTGCCCCTCAGGAAGGGAAGACCACTGTACAATGCTTTCACCTCTGGGCTACACACTCTAGGGCTCTGGGGTAACCCTGGGCCACCACCTTGAGGTATGAGCAGCCTTGAACTCTGCCATGCTCTGAACACAAGTTCTGCTGCTTTCTCCTCAGCCCCGCCCCCAGTTCCTGAGTGTGGGTCATCACCGCTCCCCAGTCTCCTGCAGCTCAAGGAGTTGTCAGTCTCTGAGATACCTCAGTGTCTGCACTGTGATTGTCCATTGTGGGTGTGGCTTAGGTGTGGTCTGAGAGTGTCTTCGAAGGACTTTATTGTATGGGAAACTTGGTCCCAGGAGTGGGGAAGTTGGGATTCTTCAGGGAGGTGCTCAGCAGGGGGTCATGAGTTCACTGGTGGTTCTGCCCTGAGGAAGGGATCAAGGTAGCTCTCTTGGAACCCCAGGCTAGATCTTGTGAGAGGGCTGTTATGGAAGAACAAGACTTACTCTCAGCCTCCTGGCTTGTGTCTCTGTATGATGACTCCTACTTGCAACACTTTGCTGAAATGTCATTTGTCATGCTATAATGCAGCCAAGAGGACCCTTATTGGAGCTGTTATTTTGATTTTTCAGCCTCCCCAACTGTGAGCTATATAAGCCTTTTTCTCTTTAAAATGAACCTAGCCTTGGGTGTTTTGTTATAGTAACAGAAAAAAAAAAAAAAAAGGACTAATCCATGGGGCAACACATTGCTTCATTAAATCTCCTGTATTTGGAAATACCTAGTGTGGCTTCTCTTTTCTTGACTGGGCCCAAGCTGAGAGAATACTTTTTTTTTTTTTTTTTTTTTATCAAGTAATCCCAAAGTTCTGGCTGAAGGTAGTCTCTGCCATGATTAATATGACTAGCATAGAGCCTAAAAATTCCTAATAATCAGCACCGCTCCCTTGTGTAGGTGACTGGTATGCAGGACAGTGACCTGCCAGCCAGCGTCACTGTCCCTCCCTCTGTGCCTTTGTCTCAGATTTCTAAATGAGAGTTCTGAGCTCCACTTTGCTTGGCTCAGCCACTGCCCCTCTGGGCAGTCCGGGTGGCCGAGGTGCAGCCCGCAGACTGGCCTGGACTGGGCTATGTGCTATCCTCCTACAGCCAAGGTGGAGCCAGCTTCGTGCAGTCAGGATCTCCTGGGAAGTGGGGGAGCCTCTGGGAACATCCACAGTCATCCCACCCTTTATCTCAGGCTACCCAGGGCAGCCCCAATCTCATGGTGGAGTTGTGGCTATTTCTTACCATATCCAATCAAATGAAGGAGGCTCCCATTCCTTTTCCCAATATCTTCACACTTGAGAAGGAGCCCTCGGGTCAACCCTTTTATCCCATATTAGGTTTCAAACACTGAGGTTGCTCAGAGCCTGTGGGGAAACAGGCTGGGTTCTGAGCCTCAAGTAAGTCATCTCCTTTCCTGTGTGGTCAGAGAAGTGATAAGGAGAGGTTGTGCAAGTGTGATGTCTAGGGAGTGCTTCTCTATTTTTAACTTGAATTGATTCCACTCGTGGGAAGCACTGCTGTGTCAGCTAGGTAGCCGCAGGCCCACTCGGCCACCCAAAGGTTTTAACGATAGCAGACAAGGCCAAGGCTGCTAAACCTGACTTCCAAACCACAGCCACTTTTAGACCCTCCCGTCTTCTTCAGAACCAAGTCATTCTATGAGTTAAGGCTGGGGGATGTTTTCTTTTTGCTTTTCTAAAAAATGTATTTACAGATTAATTGGCTTGCCCCAGGATACAGGAGGATCAAGACGAATCTAAATTAGAATAAGATGTGAAGGTGTAGCAGACAGAGTGCTGGCCTAGCATGTGTGAGGGCTTGGGTTATAACTCTTATGCTCTATAAATGAGAGAGAGAGAGAGAGAGAGAGAGGGAGAATTATTGGCTGGAAGACAACAATGGCCAACACAAGGCCACCTGTTTCCCATTAGGCCCCCAGGAGCTTTGGATACCTCTTGAGGACATGGACATGTTCTATATACTGTTAGTTATGGTCATAAGGGCACTTTTCTCTCATGTGGCCCCCACCAGGTTCCAGGCCATGTTCTCAGCCCTAGGAGACAGATGCTGTCATGATTGCCACCCCTGCTGGGCAGAGGAGAGAACAGAGGCCTAGGGTGGCTAGGTGCCTGGCTCACAATTGCGCAGTTGGGAAGGAGGGATGAAGGATGAAGGCCTAGAGGCAGCAGCTGAGGGAAGGACAAGGGTGGGCAGGTGACAGAGCCCAGTGGGGTGAGTGGAGGGGTGGCCTTGTTTCTACTGCTTCCTAAGCATAATTTCTACCCAAAAGCTGTGCCCCAAAGTGCTTAGTGCCTTTTAACCACAGCTCCAGTCTAGTCCCACCACTCCCACGTTCCTGATCAGAAGCTCCCTGTCACCAGTTGTCACAGTCTGCCTGAGCTGTGTAACAAAATGCCCCAGATTGGGGAGATTACAAACAACAACAAATTCTTCCTCCAAATTCTGGAGGCTGGAATTCCATATCCACAGGGCAGACAGATTTGGTGTCTGCTTCATACAGGGTACCACCAGCTCCATCCTCATTTAGTGGAAGGGCCAGAGAGCTCCCTGGACTCTGTGAGAAGGGCTCTGCTTCCACTGAGTTGGGCTCACCCTCACGGCCTGATCACCTCCTCAAGGCCCCATTTCCTGACACCATCGCCTTGCAGCCTAGGACCTCAACATGTGAATTTTGCAGCAACCAACATGAAGTCCGTAGCAGCAGAGAAGATGATCGGCTCTAAGCTGAGCAAGACTCGTCCCTCTGTCATCAGTCTTGCTCCAGTGACTCTCCAGAGACTGTGGCCTGTTGTCCTGGCATTGCAGGGGCTGCAGCTGCAGGATCGCACCTGGAGTCCTTCACACTAGATCAAGAGCTGATCAGATTCACCTGTGAGGACATCTGTGCAAACCTGTCCTTTTCCTTCTTCTCTCGATCCCATTAGCCCTTGGGGAGGATGCTGAGACCCAGAACAATGCTTCCCTAGGGTTCTGTTCGGTCCCCCACCCGCTCAGCTCCCGCTGCAGACTTGGCGTGTGCCCTAGCGGTAAGCAGCCCTTCTAAATGCACACGCATAACTGAGGCCCAAAGGAGCCATGACTCTGCAGACAGCGCGCACCACCGGAGGGAACAGATGGAACAGCAGCTGTTATAGAACAGGAATCTCCAGACATTTTTCGGGTGATGCTGAGGCCTGAACTGGGCACAGTCACATTCGACACAAGTGCTCTGCCACTGAGCTACATCCCTGCCCTTTTTCAATTGTATTTGGAATCAGAGTCTAGCTAAGTTGCCCAGGCTGGCCTCAAACTCGAGGCTGTCTTGCCTCGGCCTCTTGAGTCTCTGGGCTTCCAGGCACACACCCTAGTCTGCTAACTTCCCAACCTCACTGCTCTACCATTTAGAGCATGAGTCAGTCTGCGAGGACTGCACACTTGCCTGGCCATCTACCTCATGGAAGTTAAGGCCCCTTGTGGAGCTAGATTTAACAGGAGATAAGACGGGATCCTTAACAAGGCTTCTACTGTGCTAGCGCTGGCCACAGCCACCATGACTCAGGGCGTCACTCAGAGCCCTGCTCAGAGTGGGTGTCAGCACAGCCACACTCCAGACCCCAGCCTGGGTCTGATGGACACCAGGCGAGTGAGGCCATTCATTCCACACTTGCTCTCTTCCCACGTCCTGTCACCCCAGGGGGGTAGAATGTGGTGCCCTCACCTACTTCCTCACAGGCCTCCTACTCGGGGCTCTGGCTGGCCCTGAGCCTCTCTGGTGCAGCCTGGTGTCAGTGGGCAGGCGTGGCTCTGTGGGACCCCATTCACCCTGGAGCCCCTCTGAAAGTGTACATACAGGAGGTGCTGACTTTTCTGGGACAACTGAACTCTTGAATGGAGAAGCAAGGTGTTGAGGAGACGCGAGTAGCCCATGCGTACAAGCCCCCTGCTGAATGCTCACAGTCCTTTTCCAAAGGTGAAATGAGTAGTTACAGAAAGCACATCTACACACACACACACACACACACACACACACACACACACACAC
>PVJA010011213.1:0-13880 GCA_004027025.1 Myocastor coypus
TGTGCTGTGGCTTCTTGCTTCCCAAATGCAAGTTGTACTTTAACAACAGGTTGCTTAAATCTGTGTGCGCTGGAGAAACGTGCTGGCAAACAATGAGACTACAAGCCACAAACATTGGAGTACATAACTGCAACTGGTGTCATATGCAGGGCCAGGAATCAGATCATGTGGACCACAGAAGAAAGGCAGACAATAGTAGACAGACAGAAAGAGCAAGATGGGCAAGTGGAAAAGGATAAAAGACAGGAGACAGATGGTGGGTAGAGAGAGACTTGTGTAGCTAATAACAGATCCAAGATGGTTGCATGGATGGATGGACGGATGGATGGATGGATGGATGGATGGATGCATGGATGGATGCATGGATGGATGAGTGGCCGGGTGGGTGGGTGGTAGATGAGGGTGAGTGGATGGGTCAGTGAGTAGATGGGTGGGTGGATGGGCAGGTAGATGGATGTGTGGATGGTTGAATAGGTGGATGGGTGGATGGTCAGTGGATGGATAGGTGGATGAATGGGTGGATGGATAGTTAGATGGGTGAGTGGATGAATGGGTGAGTGAATGGATATGCAGATGGGTGGGTGGGTAGATGGGTATATAGGTGGGTGGAGGGATGGATGGATGGATGAACAGATGAGTAGATGGATAGGTGGATAGATAGGTGGATGGGTGGGTGGATGGATAAGTGGGTGGATGGGCAGGTAGATGGATGTGTGGATGAGTGGGTGGGTGCATGGATGGGTGAGGGAATTGGTGGGTGGGAGAGTAGATGGGTGGGTGGATGGGTGGGTAGATGGATGTGTGGATGGGTGAGTGGGTGGATAGGTGGATGGGTGGGTGGATGGGTGGGTGGAGGGATGGGTGGTGGGTAAATGGATGTGTGGATGGGTTGGTGGATGAATGGATGGATGGAAGGATAGGTAGATGGATAGATGGATGGGTGGGTGGATGAATGGGTGGGTGGAAGGATAGGTAGATGGATAGATGGATGGGTGGGTGGATGAATGGGTGGGTGGATAGACAGGTGGATAGATAGGTGCATGGGTGGGTAGATGGATAGGTGGATAGATAGGTGGATGGGTGGGTGGGTGGACTGATAGGTGGATGATGGATGGGTGGGTGGGTAGCTGGGTGGATAGGTGGGTGGGTGGGTAGATGGATGGATGAAATGGATGGATGGATAGAAAGATAAATAGATAGGTGGATGGGTGGGTGGATGGGTAGCTGGATGGATAAGTGAATAGGTGGCTGGCTGGATGGGTGGGTAGATGGATGTGTGATGGGTGGGTAGGTGGATGGGTGTATAGGCGGGTTGATGGGTGGGTGGATGGATAAGAGATAATAGAAAAATGGTGCTCTGTAACTATTAACTTATGTTTTCCCTTGAGTATTAAATACCTAACTGAACTAGATCAGTGGCTGGGGAGATAACTCAGTGTAATAAGTGCTTGCCTGGCAAGCACAAGGTCCTGAATTCAATCCTTGGTATCACCAAATAAATAAAATAAAAATAAACTGAATCAGTACAGTTCTGGGTAGGCTGGTGCTTCACTGAAGGCAGAAGACTGCCTGGGTGGGCCGAGGAGCTCTAAAGGGAAAGAAGAAAGGAAGGCTGCTGCTCTTCCTTCGGGCAAGCTCCAGTCTTCACCTGCACCTTGGACACCATCTCCTGGCATCCAGTGCAGGCCCTCTGGCCTCCTCATACGATTCAGTGCACACTGTACAGAGCCCTCAACTTCAACTGGATTCCTCGGCTCTGCAGCGCAGGCTCAGACCTTTGCCCTTTCCACACCCAACTCTGGAAGCTCACTGGAAGCTACCCTGTAAGTCCTCCCATATTTATATTTCTTACATTACATCTGTTTCTCTGGTGAGCCCTGACTGAGGCACAGATGGGTAGAGCATAAATAGATAACAAACAGCAGGTACATAATGGTGCATGGATGGCCACTAGATAGTGACAGTAACTAGATGATAAATAATACAGATGATGATAGCTTGTTACATCGATAATATATAGATAATAAACTAGATGATGGATGCTGGATAGACTGAAATAAGACAGTAAGTAATAGATGGATGGATGGATGGGTGGATAGATAGATAGATAGATAGATAGATAGATAGATAGATAGATAGATAGATGATAGTGTAGTAGTTGATACGTTGTGTCAACTTGACAAGTTAAGAGCTTAACTAAATCAGCTCAGTAATTTTATGTCCTAGGACATCAAGGCCCCTACCCAGGACACGGAGGCCTCACCCAGGGTGATTCATCGTTTAGAGGACATAAAAGGGAACTAAGGAAGGATAGAGCGTTACACTTCCTCAGAGGAGCTCTGGTCTTAGCAGTCAGAATGGAAGGGAGAGAAGCTTGGTAAAAGCTGCAGCTGCTGCTCCTCCCTTTGCTCTTTGCTGTTTTCTGCTGCCAGGAATAGCTGCTCTCTGCCATAAGCCAGCTGAGTATGGACTGTAACTTCTGCTAGCTGTGAGCTAAATAAACCTTTGCTTCCTTAATGTTGGGTGCTGGGTATTTTGTCCCAGCAATGAGTGAAAAGTAAGAGAGACAGATAGACGATAGGTAGACAGACAGGATGATAGCAGTGGGTGAGAGGCAGATGGGGACAGGCAGGAAGGGCCAAGAAGAAGAGCCCTGTGCACAAGACAGGAAGCTGAGCTGCAGTTGCTCACGGTAGAGGTGACAGTATTCCATGGCCCAAACAGGGAGTGTAAGACAGAGCCACAGACGACGGACCAGGTGCTCCTATCCTACCGGGAATAAGTGTCTACGTATAGTGACAGGTAAAAATCTGACTTTGTAGAAATATTTATAGGAATCACAGTTATCTTGTGGTATGGTGTCTCTTATGGGGTGTCTGCATGACAGTGGGGATTTTCAAAGCACAGGTGTGTGGCAGCTGCATTCTCAGGGGCCAAACATTACCCACTTCACCTTGCTGGCTTTTTCTTAGAGTTCCCTCAGAGGTAGGCTCGGGCTTGTCTTTCTCCAAACTCCCTTTCTTTGGTAAACACATACTGGGGTAAGTATCACCTCATTGTCCCCTAACTCAGTCACTCAGGCATGGCCAAGGGCTGGACACTGTCTTTGATATACAGAGATGCAGCCTCCAAGGGGGTGTCCCAGTCGGGCCTTGACAATACTCTTCAGACCCTGAGGAGGCAGAGTGCACTTCCTACAAACCCTGCTTGTGCCCCATGGTTCCCAGCAGGCATCACTGCCATTTCTGAAATTTCTGGTTCAGTGCACCTATAGCCTGGATGGCCTGGGGAGCTCCATAGGGTCCTAGCTCCTCCCCAGCTCCATCAGAGACCCCCACACAGTCATCCCAGGACGCCCCAAAGCATGGCCATATGTAGACTGAGCCAGGGAAGGTCTTTGAAATGGATTTTAATTGGCACACTCCAGCTCAAACCTGTACTTTGCATCGTTCCTGGAAGGACGGTGTCCCAAGGAAAGCTCTCCCCCCTTCCATGGAATTGCCGTGCTGCGGGCTGTCACTCACAGGGGACATTGGTATGCACAGCTCCGCATCCTTGGCATGCTCCTGAGATCTCTTCAGACTTCCCGTGCTTAAGAATCATGAAGCGATCATCCACGATGCTCTTTATTCCACCCGGATGAGCCTGGCTGCCAGGGGCCATCGGGACATGCAAAGCAGACAGACGGGGCTCCTGACACTTCTGCAGCAGCTTGATGTTGCAGGGACAAAGCAATAGTGAAAAGGACACAAAGGAACGGGGCTACTTCTCATCATTTCTAAAGTCCCTAAGAGGCACCCCTGCACTGTCCTAACTGTGCGTGCTCCCCGCTGCCCTTGCTCCTAACACAGCCCATCCCAGCTTGGCAACCACTGCGCTCCTTCTCCAGAGACCCCATCGGCCCCGAGAGGATCAGGAAGTTAGAGAAGCAAACTTACGTCTCTCTGCTTCACACAGAGCTAAGCAGCTCCAACTGGGAATGCAGGGTCCTTGTGGGTTTGAGCTTCGTGCTCAGTGACTCACCTCGTGACATGTATGGACTTCGTGTAAGGCCACACTAGGGGTGAGGCATCTGGAAGGCAGGACCACAAGGAGTGAAGGAAGTTGGTGGTGGAAGCATCCAGAATCCTTAGAGGAAGAAGACATTTGGATGCACAGAAATCTCTGAGTGTGGGTGCTCAAAAGAAGCAGCCACTTCTGTGCGCTGTATGGTTGAAGGTGCCTTGAGAGCCGCACACACTGAGCAGTTGGTTAAGCCACACCCTGGAGGCAGTTCAGCCATGTAGCAGCCTCACCAATCAGTGCCAGAGAAGGCAGGGTCAGTTCATGTCCACTTGGTTGGCATTCGGAGCAGCCACAGGTAGCTGCCCTGGGCAGAGGGGAGGATGTGGCTCAAGAGTCAACGCTGCGCCGACCCTCAGGACACCTAGCAGAGAATGGGCCTCAGAAAGTATGCTGCCGATGGAACACTAAAAAGCGAGCAGACGTCCCTCCGCCAGCCTGAGCAGACTCAGGCCTGCTCTAACTCTGGAGATCGGGGCACAGATGGATGGAGCAGAACCTGAAACACACTGGCCTCCACTGAAGTCCTGGAGACTTGAGCGTGAAGAAGGAAGAACCTCTGCTTTCTGAATGCTGGCCTTGTCATGCCCAGGGAGCCACCATCTGGGTCAGGCCTGGTGCACTCTGGAGCTGGGTCTCCTCCACACTCCTGGGCCTGCTGGACTGGACCCCAGCCTCCCGCCTGCAATGTGAGCCCACCTGGTCTGCCTGTGCATGATGGCCTCCAGGGTATGCACACTGGCCTTCCCACAAATACCCAGTGCTCGGCCATCTCCAGGGAAAGCTTGTCTTGACGGATGGTGAAAGCATCACCGGCAAGGGCCTCTGGCCCAGGGAGCCTTCATAATCCTCTGCACTCCCGAAAGTATGGTCTGAGTCTTCCCTGTGTAGGGAAACTTGAGTATTATCCTTTAAAAAATGGACAAACACAAGATCTGTACATTGTGCTTATTCGATCCTTTTTATTGCTTCACTGGAGAGAACTTGAGAATCTACTCCTGTGTGAAAACAAGGAAGCTGGAAGTGACTTTCCTCTCACAGGAAGTGGAGAGGGGCCTACCATTTTGAAAACGTTAACCCATATTCTCATAATACGTTCCCAAGGACACACTAGATAAAATAAACAAAAAGCATTCAATCTAATCACCGCTATTTTCTAGGCCTTATGTTAAGCAGGCTACCAGCTGGTTTAAGTAACGTTTTCCAGTCATGATCTGCTGGAGACACCAGAACTGGACACAGAAGCTACCTTAGCTCAAATCAATCCCAACAAAATGTGTCTGACACTTTCTTTTCTTCATACATAGAAGCCTAGATACAAGGCTCCCTAGCTCAGGGCATCTGGGGCCCTGTGCTGGCAGCCTCTCCTGGGGCCTCCCTCCTTGGAGCATGGCCTGTGGGTCCCATACAGAGAGGAAGATACTGAGGCTCAGCTAGCTGATGTGGTGGCAAGAGCTTAGTACTGCCATCTGTGGGGCCCCTGGCCCCTGGGCTGATGAGCCCCTCATCTTCTAGCACCCTTGGCACCATCCAGAGCATCCCAACCTTACAGAGCTTCACCACACCAAGCTGTGCCCTTGAAGATCAGCCTGGAAACACAGAAAGGATCCTGAACTCAGGAGAGCAGATGCCTGAGAGACACAGCCACCTTTCTTGAGCTGCTAGAATCCGTGTCAGGGCTGAGCAGACATGGTCTCCCGGGATCCTCACAACCTGAAGGACATGGCTGAGGTAGGAAGAAGGTGGGGACTATAGCAGGGCGTGGGCCTGTTCATGGTCACCCAGCTGTGGTGTCGAAGAAGCACCCTGCTCTCTTGTCTCAGTTGCCGAAAGCCAGGAATATGGCTCCCATATTACCCACAGCTGGGAATGCACACAGGATGCTTTCTACAGAGTGTCAGAGTCGGGGGCATCTTGGCTGCCTGGGGACGTCACTGTCTTAGTTACTGTCCTGTTTCTGAGACACAAAACGTAACACCCAAAACTTAAAAGAGCAGAGATCTGTGTGGACTCGTGGCTTCAGCCCCCGTGGTCAGTGGCTCCGAGGAAGAACAGCGTGGTGGGAGGGCCTGGTGAAAGAGAGCTGGTCATACCATGGCTGAGAGGAAGCAGAAAGAGAGGGGACAGACTGGGGAGGCGTGTGCACCCTGCTGGTCACACCCATGACCTCATCTGCTATTCCCATCCACCTCTACAGCCCCACCCCTAAGTGACAGTCTGGGGTCACTGTGATCTAAACCCTAGCCTGTGTGTTCTCTTGCTCAGTGACAAGTGTCCCTGGGGGTCCATGGTGGCTGCTGGAGACATTTCAACAAGGTACCCTATGTGTTCACCAAGCTGACCTGTGAATCGCTGATGGCAAACACACTCAGCTTGTTCCACGGATGTGCACCCAGTGCTCTCGCCAACCAGTTAGCACAGCGGCGTGTTTCCTGGCAGAGTCACCCAAGAGCCCACCGGTGGTTGAGCATCGCAGGGACCTGCCGGACATAATGGCAAGGGCAGCATCCATAGGACATGACCCAAGACAAACTCAAGCCAAAGCCAGCCCTGTAGCCGCAGGTCAAGGATGAGGAAGCAGCCCAGGCTTCAGCGCCCTACCAGCAGCTTGCTCTGCCGAGGCCTGGCCCTCTCTCTGCCTCTTCTTTCCCCTACCACTTCCTGTGCTCTGCTTCCTATGGGAACCCACAGAAGTCTTAACATGCTGGTGCCAGAGGAGCCACTTCTGAGTATTGCTGGCTTTTCTTCTCAGACTGAAACACCCGCTACCTACCAAGGAGAAGGCAAATCCAGCCCACTGCTTGAGCAGACAATTTCCACCCAAAGTGGGCTGAGGAGGACCAACCCAGGACCCTGTCCACCCCCAGGACAGGGATGAAGCCACAGGGCTTCTCACCAGCGCTGAGGGGTTTCCTCTTCACTGGGGCTTCTGCTCCAAATGAGCTCAATTCCCCAGGAGTTTCCTGGTACCACGGCCCTGGGAAGAGCACAGAGAGAGGGTCCCAGTGAGTGAGGGTGGACATCCAGAGGTGGCAACTGTGTGAGGACCCAGATCAGATCCTTTTATTTGTTTTAAGTACTGGACACTTATTTTTACTTTTCCTGGGGACAACTAAGTGTACTAGGAGCCACCTGGATCTGTAGAGCCCTGGACACTGGCTCCATAGGACAGAGGGGTGAGGGCCACAAGGGTAAGGCAGACACGTCCCTCAGAGCAGGGAACGGCAAGGCGAGAAGAGCAATGACGGATGAGCAGCAGGAGCCCGGGCCTGTGATCCCCCTGCCTCAGGCAGCAGCCAGGTGCTGATGAGGAATGAAGCAGGCATGCAGAGGCAGCCTGGGACGGAGCCGCCCGGAAAGTCCCCGCCTGCCAGCTCGCCCACCTGCACTGCCTGCAGCTGCCCGGCAGAGGGTCCCCAACTGGCACTGGGACAGGATGGGTGGATGTGCACAGGGCCTGGGTCCCTAGAGCTGTGAAATCTTCGGCCTAAGACACCCACCTGCACCAACAGGAAGAGCATGTCAGCTGTCCCACAATGTGACCCACACTGCCAGATATGGAGGCTCAAGCCCATCTGCCTCGTCCTGTCAGAGGGCTCCTTGTCATATGGTCCCAGTGACACCTGCAGAAGCCCTGTGACTGTGTTCCACTTATCCAGTGTCCCGCCCTCCCACACCCTGCTTAGGCTCATTCAGCTAACTAAAGATCTAATCAATAAGAAAATGAGATGACCAGGCGTGGGACACGCCCAATCTCGTCCTGCAGCTGGAGGGAAACTGGCCACCTGGTGCTGGGCAGGGGGAGCTGTCCTGGGCAGGCTCTTCTCCCAAACACTGTGGCTTCCTAGTCCTGTCTCCCCAGAACTTGGTGGTGGCTCTGGCTCCGGTTCCTATTGCTTTGCATGCACTGGGCTGCTGCATACTGAATTTCCACAAGACATTTATTGAGTAGGCCTTCCATGCTTGTCCCCAGGCAACCGGTGTGACCAAGAAGGGATAGCAACAGTGTTCAGCATCCTACTGGGATCTGCAGGAAAAAGCAATGTGAAAGTGGTTACTCTGCCCACTGGCCGACACTCTCTACTGTGTCCCTTAAGCTCCTCAAGCTGAACCACACTGCTTTCTTTTTTTTTTTAATTTTTTTTCTTGTTTCAGAACTTTTGTTTGCTTGTTTGTTTGTTTTTATAGCCGGCTCAGCCTGCCCTGAGGGCAGGGCTGGCACAGCATGTAGTGCCGGCGATAGAACCATGGTCGCTGAAGCCGCCTAAGCTTTCCTAAGCAGGCGCTTTAGACCACTGAGCCATCCTGCCAGGCCCACACTGCTATTCTTTAATATTTTCTCATTGTTTTTATTTTTTATCATCGTTTTAGTTTTTAAAGAGAATAAAAAGTAGTTTTAAAAAATATTAGAGGAAAAAAAAAAAAAGAAAAGAAAAAGCCAAGCATGGTGGCACACGCCTGTAATCCCAGCACTCAGGAGGCTGAGGCGGGAGGATCAGTGCAAGTTCAAGGCCAACCTGGGCTACAAAAGTGAGCTCAAGGTCAGCCTGAACTGTATAATGAGACCCTGTCTCTAAATAAATAAATAAATAAATAATAAAATAAAATATATAAAAAATATTAGAAACCATGCAGAATTTCACTAAACAAAATGATAGGAATTTAGCAATGGTTGCTCTACTGCACGTTGTTTTCAAATCAGTTGCTCAGATTACCAGATATAAGCATGGAAAATTGTTCAATAAAAACTGCAAGCATTAGCTGCTCCTCTCAGTAGACCAACAGAAATCTATCAGAGGTCTCCAAAGCCTCAGGTGATAGGCAGGGCCTTTGGGTGCCACCATCACTTGCTGCTAGGAGAAGGGGCTTGTGGAGGAGGGGTTGCTGGGGCGTAGCCCTGGGAAGAAGGTCTCTGGGATGTAGCATAGAAGGGTTCACCCCACTCCCTTCCTCCTCTCCTCTCTCTGCTCGCTGACAGTGATGACGTCAGCAGTCCAGCTGCACCAGGCCCTCTACCATGCTGCTTCTCTATTGAAACAACAGGTTGAAATTTCTGACACTGTAAGCCAAAATAAGCTCCTCTTTTTAAAATTGTGACTGTCAGGTATTTTTCCCAGCCACAAAAAAAGTGACTGAGATCCGTAAGCCCCCTTCCCCATCAGGGTGTGGGATACTGACCATGTCCTTGGAGTTCACTGTCCCTGAGGATCACAGACAAGGGAACATCAGGTATGTATGTCCATATTTGGAAGCCTTCTGGACATTCAGCATCAGAGGCAGGAACACACCACAGCTCGAGGGCCTTTCCCTAGGTGTCACAGTGGTGTCTGTGTCCCCTCGCTGGACTCTGCCCTCTCTGTGTTACCAGGCTGCTGCTGTGATCTTTCAGATCCGGATCTTAGGGGATAGATGGTGTCCACCCCTGCTGGCCTGGAGCCCAGGCCACCATAGGGGAGGCCTGACACCTGTAGGGGAGAGGTCTTTGGAAACATGTAAAGAAAGGAGGCCTATCAGAATCAGAAGGGAAGGGAGGCAGCTTCGGGCCCAGTAGCCCCACCCAGATCTGTGGACACCAGTGCATTTCAGCCCACTGAGCTGCCAGGCCTTGGAACCAACTGCGCTGCAGGGCTCACAGGCTGAGCTGAGTTTCAGGGGCAGCTCTAGCTAATGCGGGCTGGCTTAGGAGTGGTGCTGCCTGGGCACAGAACCCAGAAGGGCCTCAAAGGCTAGCAGGGGCCACAGGGACAAAGAGCAGAGTGTCCTTGGGGCCAGAAGCAGGCAGCCCCTGCAGGACCACTGTCTGTGCAAAAGCCATCCCAAAAGTGGCACCGGCAGCCATGGGCCACCTGGGCTGCTGGCCACAAAGCTGGGACAGCAGTGGTCCTAACCCAGCAGGGAGTAGCAGTGAGAGGCAGAACAGCCATCCTGTAAGTCCCCAGTTGTCCTCTATAAGGAAATTAAGGCCTGCTCCACTTCCCCTCTGCCCTCTGGGAAGGGGTCACTACCAGTGCACAGATGAGACAAGGGGTTACCAATGGGCAGGCAAAAATGGGTAGCAACAGCAGCAGAGGGTAGCCTTGTCCCCACATAGAGCAATCACCCTGTGTCCCTGGGCACAGGGACACTGGCTCGCCTCAGGCCCAGGGTTGTTTCCCTGCTGCTGGGAGGGGCGGGTGACCCTTGCAGGCCAGAGCAGGAGAAAGCCTTCGAGAAGCCACGACAGTGACTGTCCAGGAAAGGATGGCCCGATTACACATCAACCGCAGGTTTCTGTGCCTGGGAACTGTTGGTCCTTAATATTTACTAGTTGAAGGGTTAGAGTGAATTCTCTTCGGTGGCTGCTCCAGGCTGGGGAGATTTAAAGGAAGCAAGGGGTGAGAACAAGGGCAAAGCAGACTGAGGCACATGCTCGTGAGTTCTCATGATGCTGCATTGGTTTAATTTTTAACATGATGTGGATTTTTTTAGAGACAAGGTCTCATAGTTCAGGCTGGCCTTGAACTCACTGTGTAGCTCAGGTTGGCCAGATAGATAGATAGATAGATAGATAGATAGATAGATAGATAGATAGAATTTACTAACTGAATTGTCTGTTTTCTGAGATTTACACACCCAGTAATTAACCCAAACTGACAAACCTGATGAGATTTCTCATGAACTTTGGAAAACCCTTCTGTTCAGCCTGGTCAGGAAGAGGGTCACTCCCAGGCGGGCTCTGGGAGTCCGTGGCACTGGCTCTCACAGGACGAGGTGCCAGGCACGGTCCCTCCTCCTGTCACCTGGGACAGAGGTGCAGGCCCTGCTGGCCAGATCTCTACAACAGCGAGGTGGAGGACTGTGAAGCACTAGGCTGAGAACACCTACTCCAGGAGTTGCCTCCTTATCGCTCTTAAACACAAAAGAATAGGTAAACAACCTATCATTATCTGAGCCTTTCATGCTGACAGAATATTGTGTGCAAACTCTGCTCCCCTCAATGTGAGCACTCTGTTTCTTTGTGTGTCATATAGCAGAACCACAAACACTCCAAGACAGATGTATTTGTTGAAAAACACAAAATTTTGGAATAATGCAGTATCTCCCCTGTGACTTATGCTACACATATATATATTGGAATCCATGACAATAAAATTATTTTGAAAATTATGTGTCAAACTCTGGGTTTCTTTGGCTCACATTTACAAGATCTAAAAACCTGAGGTTTCAACTCCCATGCACTAATGAAGTTCTACACTCCCAGCTGACCGGAGACTTATTCTTACTAAACAACCATCTTGAGAAATTGAAAGACACAATTGCTGGGAAACGCATCTATTCATTTTCTTGTACAACACAGCCCAGGAGATTTGAAGCATTTAGAGAAATTTTTCTGTTCTCCTCCCTTGCAATTGATTTCATACTGCACAGAATTGTGGCCATGTGGGGTCGATGGCACAGGTGGTACTAGTTGGGCCGTGCCATCCCACGACTGGCCCAGGGTACTGTGGACACTGTCCACACAGGAAGCAGGGCTGAGCCGGGTGGAGATGCCCCAACCTCCATCTGTGGCTTCCGATCCCCTCCCCCACAACAGTCACCTATCTCTACTGTCCAGGACCTATAACAGTTCCCAAGGCTGCCACGGCTCCTGGCAAGAGAGGTGGCCACAAGGCTCACGGCCTGCAGCTGAGCTCCATGGTGGCCTGCATGTGACAGGAAACAACCCTTTCCTCTTGCCACTTGCTCGGATAAAGTGGGCAGAGCTCAGCTGGTCTTCCCGGCTGGTTTTGTATCTCACTGCACAGACAGCGTGCACTGTTCATCAACACCGAGGTCCCGACTCAGGATGGAACCCTCAGGACAGCTCCCTCGAGTGCCACAGACCCTAGGCACCCTGAAACAAGCACTCGCACACATGAAGGGGCTCGAAGCCACTGCTGAGAGGAGTCATCTCTTCCTTGCAAATTTTGAGGTTTTGTACACTGGAAATGTGCATCCAGCCATGTTCACCCAGGACTCCCACATGCCTGTCCACTCAGCTTCTCACGTAACCAAGCTGGAAACAAGGCAAATGCCCATTGCCTGCAGCCACAAAGGGGGAAACATGTCACACACCCACAGGATGAACCCAAGGACCCAGGTGTACTTGAGCTGCTGTGGAGGGGCCACTAAGTCATAACTCGACATAAAAACAGCGACCTCCCTGGGATGCACACAGATTCCAGCGTGGGGTGAGGATGCAGACCAGCAACAGAAGTTCCTGGCCCCGAGGTGGGGTGGAGAAGGCAAGAGGCCACTGGGGAACCCAGGAGAGAAGGGGCTTGGAGCACTGACACCTGGCCAGGCGGGCACTCTGAAGAAAACTAGAGCTTTAGTAAGACTTAGCAAACTGAGCCTTGCAGTGCAGGCACACAGATTCTACCTGACTGAACTCCTAACATGGTTCCCAACAGCGACAGTTCACACACAAATTCCACACCCAGCTAAGCTGTGGCTTCAGCAGGGACATGAGGTCATCCCACACAAGTGGATTCATAGTAGTGGTCAATACCTTGTGTCAGCTTGGCTGGGTCGCCTGCCGGGCTCCATGCTCTGAGGAGGGCGGGCCCTGCCCCAGAGTGACTCAGCACAGAAAGGGCATATGAAGGGGCTCAGGAAGGATTCAGCAATTCCACTTCCTGGAGGAACTTCAGTCTTCGCAGCCAACTTGGACTTCATCTCCTGGCTTCAAGCATAGACTCTCCAGCCTCCAGCTTGGGTCCTTCAGCCTTCTGCTGCAGACCCTTCGGCTGACTGAGGGAGACTGGCACAGAAGGCTGCAGTTCACAGCAGTGAGCTCCAGATCTTGAGACTGAATCCTTAAGTCTCGGGTGTGCAGACGCCTTCTCCCTGCTTTATCTGACTCTGTGGCTGACCACCGTAAGCCAACCTCGTAACTTCTTGTGTATTTGTACATCTTGTGTTATGTCTGTTCCTTGTATTGTATCTGTTCCTCTAGCAAAGCCCTGACTAATACAGGGTCTTAATACAAATGGTTCCTGACGTCCTCTTAGAAGGCTCCTGCGGCATGCTCCAGCACAGCAAGCAAGAAAGAAATAAAGGACCCAGAGAAAGTAGTTGTATGCATAGTCCAACATTCCATAATAGTAGTGGGTTATAGCAGAATGGGCCATATCAGAAGCTGAGACATATTTGTACCAATAGTGTTTAGAAAAGTAATCAAGTCTGCATCTTGTACTATGAACAACTACTGTAGAGACAACAATATGCATTACATTAATTATTGTGGCTGTCCTGCCAACATGTTTTGAAACTGTCTCATTGTTATTTCTTATTAAAAATAAGAAAATTTAAGAAAAAAGAAAAATCTTCTGAGAAGCTTTCGGAAACTATTTTAAATCAGATCTCTCTCTCTGTGTGTAAGATAAGAAAGTAGCACACTGAGAGAAAAAGGACGGCAACAGCGGAGATTTTGTATTGATGATTGCTGTTAATCATAAAACTCATTTTGGTAAAAAATTGCTATGTCATACCACAATGCCAAAAGATTTTTTTAAAGTAAAATGCTGATGGGAAGATTCTGTTTTCATGCCTACCTAAGTTTTCTACTGTGAAATATTAAGTAGAAGTATCCCTTGGAAGTGAAACAATTCTACAGCCAATATTTTAAAAATAAAACAAGACTGAAACAACAAGAAAGAAAGAAAGAAAGAAAGAAAGAAAGAAAGAAAGAAAGAAAGAAAGAAAGCTTTAGGCAGAGAGTGACAGAAGAGTCTGAGTGCTCCACATCTGCAGGACAAAGTCCATGGAGACCACAGAAAGGGTCCAACCTGAAACCT
>PVJA010011213.1:13980-55187 GCA_004027025.1 Myocastor coypus
GAGGAGGAGGAGGAGGAGGAAGAGGAGGAGGAGGAGGAGGAGGAGGAGGAGGGATTTTGTCTGCGGGGCACCCAGGCCTGGAATCCTCTACTTCCCGGAGCAGCCACTTTCCAGCAGGTCCCTGTCCTCCAAGGAGTTTGCATATTGGACCAGCAGACACATTTGCCACAACTGCTCCACCACCCTACCACATCCTGGAGCCCAGGTCTGAGCCTTGTCCACGTCCTAAACAGCTCTGGACACAAGTGAAGGGTGCCACCTGGGCTCTAGCCTGGCCACATGGCAGGGTGTGGGCGTGGTGGAGCGGGGGTACAGGAGCTGAAGGGGGCAGAGAGCAAGTGGGGGTGGGGTGCTGTGGTCCAAGCCCCTCATCCAGGCAGCCCTGAGATGCCAACCCTCTCTCCTGCCTGTCCTTGCTCTGCTGCCCCCCCACCCGCTGCAACTCTGCCCCAGCCCTGTGGCGTGCGGGACCCGATGGGGCTCCCGCAGCCCACACAGTGCCAGGGCCCACAGGGGTGACTGCTAGATCCAGCCCCAGACGACACGCTCTGTGCCCTCCTGGCTTGGGAAGCAGCCGGCTCCTGTTTCTGGGGCTCACTGCTTGCGGAGTCCACCAGTTCTGGGATCGGCACCTCGAAGGGGAGAACTCTGCACCCCAGGAGGCCATACAGAAGTGGGCAGCTGGCCTCGCGGGGATGAGATGGTAGAGGCCCGGTGCTGTGCCAAAGCGAGCACAAGGAGGCAGGAGCGCTAGCACAGTGGGGAAGCCCCTTGAGGTGGGGCCAGACACGGGAAGCCCCGGGCTTTCAGACAGAGACTGTACCTCCTCCTGCAGATCTCGTGAGCAGCCACCACCCGGTTTTGTTCTGTGGGGGCAGCTCCACCCTCTGCCCATGCATGACCAGGGGCTTCTGCAGGACAGAACCGGGAGCCTCTCCTGCACATGGGCCCATGGCTATGGGAGCTGTCGGTGACCCTGGAAGTCTTCATGTAGGAGGAGGAAGCTCCACGGGCTCAACACGTGGGCACAGGTGGGGCACTGCGCGGGTGCTCGGCTGCCCCAGGCATATGAAACGCCAAGGCAGGAAGCACCCAAGACCCGCCATGCTTTGCTCTGAGCAGTGGGACCGTGAAGCGTTTCTAGCTGTTTCTTCAATATTACCTGCTTTGCCACACCGGACTATCAGAAAGGATCACCAACTGGGGTCTCATCTTTTCTAAAAAGCTTTGAGCAGCAAAAATAAATCACTCATAGAGTAAAGAGATAACCTACAGTGTGGAGGAAAAATTGTCAGCTGTTCCTCAGTCAAAGAACTCATAAAAATCAGACCCCCCCCAAAAAAAATTAAAAGACCCAATCTGAAAAGACGTCTAAAATGAACAGATGCTTCTCAGATGAAGAAGTAGAAATGCAAATAAATACATGAAAAAAATATTCAACATCAGTGGTCATTCGAGAGATGCAAATTAAAACAACACTGAGATTCCAGCTCACCCCACAAAGAATGGCTGTTACCAGTAAATCAACCAATAACCAATGCTGGCAGGGCTGTGGGGGAAAAGGAACCCTTCTCCACCATTGGTGGGAGTGCAGACTGGTGCAACCACTCTGGAAATCAGTGTGAAGACTGCTCAAAACCTAGGCTTGGAGGTGCCACGTAAGCCAGCTATTCCCTTCCAGGGTAGCTTCCTTACAGAACTAAAAATAGCCTACTATAGCAATGTATGCACACCCATGTTTATGACAGCAGTTTACAATAGCTAAATCTTAAAAACAGCACAGACGCCTGTCACCAGAGGAATGGACTAAAAGGCGGAGTCACACACGTCAGCCTCGGTGTCTGTCCCTCAGTCCTGCCTTCCAAGGGTCTCTGGTGGCTACCCTCAAGTGTCCACTGTGGGATAGAACCCCTGAGGAAATGAGACCCGTACAGACGCGCCTGTCTTTGCCCTGGACAGATCGGGGCACAGTCACCCTGGCTGAGACTTCCAGAGCCCACAACGGAGCAGGGCTCACCACCCTCAGTCAGAGAGGACAGAGGGGAGAGGGAGAGGGTCGCAGAGGCTGGCTGGAAAGGGCATGGTGCGGCTGTCCCTGATCTGCAGCTACATCCCCAGCTGCCCATGGCAACCTCCCCTTATGGCTGCTGGGTCCTTCCTCCAGCTCTGTGTCGTTGGCGTCTTCCTGGGGCAGCAGAAGCTGTGTGTCCCCCAAGGCTGGAGTCACAGGGTCCAAGAAAGCTACACAGCCAGGTCAGGGGCCCCTCCTGCCAGCTCCATGGCCTGCCTCAGCCACCAGCCCTGGGTGTGGCCTCTGGAAACATCAAAATGGGGCCACCATGAGCCCCACCTCCTGGGGTCAGGACACCATGCCTGTGTCCCTAGCTTTCCAGCTGGGGACACAAGGACAGGCACTGCGCTCACATCCAGGTGCAGCTTGGTCCTCTCTGGCAGAGCTGATGGGCGTGGGGTACCTGGGACTGGGCTACACTTTTTTTTTCTAATCACAAGCTAATTTCCTGCTATACTCTCAAAATTGCTTTTCATTGCCTTTGAAGAGACATAGAAGGAGAAGCCCAGACATCGGCCTACGAAGGGCCAGGGAGGCACTTGCTCATCCAGTTTCCTTCTGTAAAGGGCACTTGGATGGCAGAGGAGAGCAAAGCCACCCTCGTGCACAGCCACCATATACTAAGGCCTCGATGGTCAGATGGGGACCTACGTGGCCAGGACAGGGCCACAGTGGCCAGGGCAGCATCCACGTGCTTGTCCCACATCGGCCCCTCCCTGGAGGGGCAGGCCACAAGAGTCATTCTACCCCAAGAGCAGAGCTGACTCTCAGAACCCTGACTTCCAGCACTGGGACAGCCAAAGCCACTTCCCCAGGGAGCTGGAGGCTTCCATAGCCACCTGTACCACTCACCTCAGGCACGATGTAAACAGATAAGAGATTTCCAACCTCTTTGTTTGGTTTTGGTACCCAGAATTAAATTCAGGACCTGCCTGCCAGGCAGATGTGTCTCGCTAAGCTGTCTCCCTGGCCTCAGAAAAGAGATTTCTAAGTGAAAGGGGGGATGGGTCAAGGAGGACTTGGGCTCCCCTCCCAGCCGGAGGACCCCACCACATCACTTCCCCGTGGCCTGTGTCCCCAGGAAGGGCCGCCTCTGGGGGCAGCACCCCAACCTGCCAAGCATGTGGTGGCTTCCGCCCTGCACCGCTGGTAAGCTGCGCCTGCAGCACATGGGCAGAGGCCACCAGGCAGAGCATAGGTCCAGGGGCACAAGGAAAAGGGGGACAGGGGCCTGATACTCACCGATTGCTGTGCTGGAGGGGGCAGGGTCCGCTTCCTCCCTGGGATCTGCTCTCAGTGACAATGATATTGCATCTTGAAACTCGGGGTCCCAGCTACATGGGCTCGAACCTATGTTTCAGATCATGTAAAGTGACACAAAGCGACATCAGGATAAAAAGTGGTACCAAAAGGGAGTTTGGGGGAGGATTTAAGTCACCTGTTCCAGTAGAACACAAATTGCATTGTGTGATAGGAAATAAAGAGCAGAAGTCAGATAGCCATGGAAATATGAGGTGCTCACAGGAGGAAGGCTGGCAGGAGCTTCCTGTGGTCTTTCACTTTCCTACCATGTGGAATGTGGACATAATGGCTGGCACTCCAGCAGCAATCTGGGACCATGAGGGGACCTTGCCAATGAATTGCGAGCGAGCCATTTTAACTCAGTTTTGTTGTTCCAGGCATCTGGATATAATTCCTAATGTAGTTGGTCAGGGTGTTCCAATCCTGTCACCCCAACAGTTAGAACATGACTTCTGCTGGCAGGCATGAGCACATTAATTGCATTGTACTTATTTATTTAGTGTTTCTTTGCTAGCAGGCACAACACCCACCTCCCACACACTTCAGTTGGACAACGCCTTAGAATCCCCAGGCTCTGTTGCTGCTTTTAATCACCTTCATGCATAATGTATCAGTCAGTTAGCTGCTGTGTAACAAATGTGATGTGCTGGTTCCTTGTCACTCCATAGCCCAGCAGCCTGGCAGACTCTCAGGGGACCAGGTGGCCACGATGGTGTCTGCTCAGAGCTAGGCCATGGTGGGCCTTGTCTGAGCAGCCTGGACATTGCACCCTTGGGAAGGCCACACCAGAAAGGGACCAGGGTCAGGTGTGGCCTAGTGCCATCCCTAGCCCTCTGTAGAAGCAAAAGTGGTGCTGGGAGGACAGAAAGCCACATTACCTCCCAGAGGGTGCCAACCAGGCCGGAGGGCAGGGCCGCAGCACTGCCACCCACACTGGAGACAGAAGGCTGAGCCTGCCCAACAGCGCTGGAGCCTGCAGTCAGGAGCTGGGACAGGCATTTTACAGAGCCAGGATCGCACACGTGGGTGACAAGGACCGTCCAGTCTCTGGGCCACATGTAGAGCCAGGACAGATGACTACAGCCACTAAGCTTGGGCCTCCTCCTCCTGAAGGGCCACCCCAGCTCCTGGCTCTGAGTCCCCCAAATTTGGCCAGCACCAACCTGGAAGAGGAGCCTTGGGTGGGCATGGCCTTGGCCCTGCAGCCACTGCAGCCCGGGAGATACAGGAGCAGCGGGGCCTCTGCACTGGGCCTGGACCTCAGGCCTTCTTCGGGCTGCCCAGGTTCAGGGGCTCACTGGTGGCATTGAGTCCCCAGTGCCCATCTTCTAGGGCCCACAAGGCAAGGGTGGGGACTGGGGCTGGGGTGTGACCTCCTTCCCATCCCCTGCCAAGAATAGGGCATTTCTGGGGACTGCAGACCCCAGAAAGGAAAAGTGCAGAGTTGCGGGTGGAGGAAGCACCAGGGCTGCAGCAGAAGTGACCACGGTCACTGGGATGACAGTGACCATGACAGAAGTGGCCACAGAGAGGGAACTTGCCCTCAGGCTCAGCCATACCCACCAGGATGCCACTCACCTCTGGCACTTGGCCCTGAGCTCACCTTGTCCTCAGAAGAATGGGCACCCAGCTGTCGGAGCCACAAGCAGGAGGGAACGCCTCCCTAGCACAGCCGGGGACCGGGGACCTGGCTGCTCTTCCTACAGCCTGGAGCTGGCCAAGATTAAACCATGGAGAAGCGGGGAGAGCAGCTGGCGGTGCTGCCTGGGAATAGTTTTCCAGTGAGGTACTGAGGAGAAATGGCTCTGAGGACCATAAAATCAATCGTGCTTCTCTGAGGGACAAGTTCCCCGCTTGTTCCAGGAACTTTGCTTCAAATTTGAAAGAGATTCACGACAGGAGGAAGGCAGCCAGCCAGGCGCCTCTGCCCTGGTCACATCGCGTCCCCAGCGGCAGGGGGGAGGGGGGCTCTGTGTCCCGGGGCTCCATGCATGGCACCCAACACACCAGGCTGGTGCTGACAGCAGAGGCCCACCTCAGCCAGGCAACCAGGGAAACAGACTCGAGGAGGATGCAGGGGGCTTAGGGACACAGGGGAGGTACCAGGCTGGTCATGGATCAGGATGGGGTGTCCATGTGGGCGACCTGCAGCCGGACAGTGAAGCAGAGCAAGGGGCTCCCCAGACACAGAAGCCACCAAGAAAGGGGGCCGAGCGTAGCTCGAGACTAAGGCTGAAGCCCTGGAGAGCCGTGAGTCTGCACCAGGTGCTGAGGAAGCCACCCTCCGCCATTTGAAGGTCACGGTGAGGGCTGCCCTCACCCACCCAGGCACACTCGTCCTAGCAGCTATGCCACTACCATCCCCAGCTGGGTATCCCCAGACATGCCCAGCACATACCCACTCCCACCAGGCATGTCCACTCCAGTCAGGCAGCTGTCCTGATGAATGGTCGCGGTCCTCGGTCGCTGGAAACATTCGGGGCTCAGCACCGCAGCTGCTCCCCCTTTCCGTGCTGCTCCCTCCGTCAGCCTGCCCCCCCTCTGTGCCCCTCCAGCGTGTGGTTTTGCCCATGGAAAATGCCTCCCCAATTCCTATCCTAAGATTCCCCAGTGAACCAGGGCCACCAGGGGCAGGAAACGGCGAGGATGGCAGCGGCGACAGGGCCGTGGCTGCTGAGGCCACACTGACCTCCCACTACCCTCCTGCCTCTGGGTGCAGACAGGGCCCAGGGCACTCCTGGTAGCCTCCTGGGTGATGCTCAGGTACCCCCTCCCTGGAAAGCACATATGTCTCTGGGTCCTGGTTCCCAAAATGCTCCCTGTGAGTCCAGTCCCAGTCAGGTGCTGCTGCTGCTGTAGCAGAGTCCAGGACACTCAGTCACATCACCCTCATGAAGGGCTTACAAGGTCACCTGGCCTCGCTCAAGGGGCGGCAACAAAATTCATTTTGAAAAACGCAAACGTGTTCTTCCACTAGCAGCACAAGCATTCCTCAGCATAACACAGGGTTTCCCTTCCTTGACCAGAAAATGGCTGCTGAAATACAAAAGGGAAAAGGAGATACAGGTGAAAAGGTGGCCATGCTCCAGCATGGTGACAGCAGTGTCTCAGGACCCAGACTGGCCAGGCACAGCTGTTGCCCACCAGGAAGTAAGAAGAAAAGGAAAGCCAGGCATCGAGCGGGCCTGGCCACACACCCTCAGGGGTGGCTGGGCCCATCCCGGCCACGGCCCATGAACAGCTTGGCCCTAGAAGGAAGTGGGTGACCTGGGTCTGAGAAAGAAAGCCTTCAGGAGCATCTTCCAGTCCTAGAGAGCAGAAGCCACCAAGGACTCCCAGGACCACACAGAGGGCTGCCGGGGAAAACTTGATGTACTACCTGGCGGCCTCAAGAATCAGACTACAGAAATCACCAGCCATGAACAGAAGGGAGAGGCTGACACTCACCGACAGCTCTGACCCTCGCCCCTGAAGGATTCTGGGAAGCCCGCCACCCAGTGTCCTCTCTCCTGCATGTCGCCAGCAGTGGCCAGGGGTGGCTGCTCCTTACAGGAGTATCCAGCTCACCCTGGAAGGACAGCATGTCACCTGACCTATGGCAGTCCCTGGGGAGATGATTTATGAAGGTAGCAGGAGCACATCTGGCCCCTCAAGGGGACAGCAATGGGAACATACCAGAGTGTGAGGCAGCCCAGCTGACTCTGAGCACGGAATGAGGCATCTGTGTCCACCTACCAGCGCTGAGCCACCTGGGCCACCTGCACAGAGGGAAGCTGGTGGCACCTGTGGGCAGAAGCAACCGGCTTTGGGGACTGCAGCTCCCCTCTAGCAGGTGCAGGGTGAAGGTAGGGGACTAAGAAGGCTTACGGGGAACTCCAGATTTGGAGCATAAGGTGTTCCACATGCAGAGGTTCCCCAAAGCCACAGTGGCACAGTTGCCAGCCACTAAAGCTCACCACGGACTCCATACTTTACACAGCCAAGCTGGGTTTACAATGAAAAATTAGAAATGAGTAAATAAACTGGAACAAGGACAAAGAAACAGGAGCATTTCCTATTTAAAGATCCTAGAAAATCATTGGGCTTTAGGGAGGATGGTCACCCTGGGTTTGTCCCATGCTTGTTGACAGACATGGTGTCCTAAGTCAGCCTCATAGCATACAGTCGGGGACAGTCAGGGACAGCCAGGGCAGTGGGGAAGCTGGACTACCCTGTGAACAGAGCGCAGTGTGGGTGCTGGGTCCTACCTCCTCAAGAATACTCCCTAGAAACGTTCAGCTTAGATTCGAGAGTAAGAGATGCCAGCATCCACCCAGGCCTCAGAGGGATAGCTCCACACACAGACAGGGCCTGAGCCACAGTTCTGGGGCCCCACCCACCCATGGAGCACACAGGCCTGCACGGAGGCACGCTATATGGACGGGCAAAACCCAGACCACGAGCGAGCAACAAGATGTCGCCTGCCCACTGCAGCCTGCTCGTGGGCTGGAGCCACAGAGGGGCATCAGAGTAGCCTGGGGCTCCCCAGACTGCTCCACAGCAAGTGGCCAGAAAGCCCAAGGACATCCGTGGTCCAGGATCACCTACCAGAGCCGCAGTCCACAGCCAGAAGCTAACTATAAAACAGCAGCGTCAGACCCAGACTGAAAGGACAGACCAGAGCCAGACATGCGCAGCCGAGCAGAGGCTCCTGGAGAGAGTGAGGCCAGCAAGTTGGGCATTGATTTTCTGCTGGGCCCTGGCCTCGGGGATCTGCAGCCAATACAGAACTCTCACTGTCACTTGCTGCCTGACAAGAAGGCCTCCCCCCCACTAGCCAGGGCTCAGGATACTCAACCACACCTCCTCCGTTTACAGGGAACTCCCAAAATGCGACTGGCCTGAGTGTAACCCTCCCAAAGTGCGACTGGCCTGAGTGTAACCCTCCTGTTTCCAGCTTTCCTGCAATCCACCTGTTGCTCTTCCTGGCACTGGCTGGAGGGGATGGTGCCCCCTCCACTGTCCCCCAAGCCTCCAGGCAAAGCCCAGGTCTCCAAAACCCCCATACAGGGCTTTGCTAAGCCTTCAGGCCCTAGAGGGTGTCTCAGGGTGCCTGGCCACCCCTCAAGGTCCCAAAGCACTGCTGTGAGCTAAAGACAATGAGCCACCCCCATGTTGCAAGGATCACCCCTCAAATCAGGATGACCCACGGTCCCAAAATCAAGATTGTCCTCAGTCAACTGTCAGGGTCCTGGGGCTCTAGGGCTTCCATCCTGAGCAGAATTCCAGACAGGTCCCCTCCTCCACAGGTGCAAAAAGGAGTCCCCGTGGCCGCAGAGCCAGGGTCACCCCAGAGGGTGGGGGTCTGGGGACAAGTGGGTGGGTCACCTGTGAAGCACACCAGAGCTGCAGATGCCTAGGTGGGGGCCTCTCCCATGCACACAGCCTGAGCACTGGCCCGGGACATCAGCTCTGCCTGCACCCACAGTTCCAGCTCTAGGATGGGACCTGGCCTCAGGATGCTCTAGGCGGCACGTTCTCTTAGCCCTCCAGGTGAGCTTCTTGGACCTCTTGCTGTGGGGTTCTGAGCACTTTGACTCACTTACCATCCTGAAAACACTCAGTGCCAGGACTTGGTGGGGTTAACAGGGTACAAGCACTGACTACATATTGTGTTAACGCATGCTGCCCTCAGCCTGCATTTCCCTGCTTAGGGTAACAGCATTGCCCAATTGTTTTGCCTATTCTGAAAATGATGCAGAACACAGAATCACGTGGTAGCATACAATTGTGCCATGACATCTCACGACATGATTTGCTTTTCTACTAGAGCATCGCACATAGATTACATTGTAACAGTATCAATCTGATTTGCTACAGAGCAGTTGTACCAGTCAGAAAGGAAACTATGGTGTGTAGTAATTAATACCCCACACCTGTGGGTGGGGAGCTGGCTAACCACGCTCGGCCCTGAGTCAGGCCCAGGCCAAGAGGACAGTGGAAGAACTGTGCTTATGATCAGCAAGGATTCTGAGAGTGACACCTGTCACCCCACGGGTCCAGCTGGCCAAGTACATGCCAAGGCAAGGCGCTGCTATGTGTGTCTAGATGTGCCCCCAAAGGTTGTGTCTAGATGTGCCCCCAAAGGTTCAGGCAGGAGTGGGGTAGATTTCTAGAGCTTGTGATTAACTCATGAGCTACTGCTGGGATTATAGGGGTGAATGCTGCACCCACCCTGGGGAGAACAGCCCAAAAGCAGTATTAGAGAAGGAAATCGCATTGCTCTCTGTAGCTGTTCCTTTTTGCTCTTGCTATTTTGCTGTTTCCCACTGCCAAGAACAGCTGCCCTCTGCTATGTGCCCCTCTGCTTGGAGCCCACTGAGTATGGACTGAAACCTGCACAAACTGTGACCTAAGAGAAACTTTTCCTTCTTTAGTGGTGGGCATTGGGCTTTTTGTCCCAGCAACAAGATAGGTGCCATCCATGTGGGTTCAGGAAGAGAAGCCCTGGGCACTGTGAAGGGCACTCAGGTGGGACACAGCCTATTGCCAAGTCCCCCTTTTCTGGGGGACAGCAACATGGAACAGGCTAGGACAGGAGCTCAAGAGAAGCAGTGATCAGGGGTTCCCAGCTATACCAGTCTTGGTCTGATGCCCAGAAAAGCCTCTGCCAGGACATCTCCTGTTCTTCCTGTGGGCAGAGGGGAAAACTCGGGGCACAGTCTCCACTCCAAGGCCTGTGGTGAGCAGCAGGATGAGGCCCCCTGTGTGAGTGCAGAGGTAGTGCCCATGAGTCACCTCTGCTTGCTGGCTGGGCTCTGAGCCTGAGGGATGCCTGTGCCACCTCTCTGGACCAAGGGTCCCCAGTAGGCACTGTTCTGCCCGGGCCTATGGTACAGCCTCAGTTTGTGCAGTGGGGGCACTGGGTACACAGAGGATATTGCAGAACCATCCAGGAGGCAGATGACCCTCCTAAGGTGGTGCCAGACATACCTCCTCCTCACCCACCAGCCCAGAAAGGCCATGGACAATGACAGCAGGGACCCCACAGTGTGCCAGCCATTGTCAGGCAGAGCAGCTGGGCACGGAGTCACAGAGAGCACAGCGCCAGCACCCTGAGCCGGCTCTCCACCTGAGGCTGCAAGGTGGCACTGTCGCACTGCCCGCAGGCAGCAGCAGGGGCCACCTGGTTGAGCCTGGCCTCGAGTCTGGGACCTGCCAGCCCAGGCCGGCATTGTCGCCAGCTCAGCATCCTCTCTGGACCACCGTGTGTGCTCCGGGAGCATCCTCCTCTTGCTTCCGCACAGAACATGCCGGGTTGCTGACTGCGCGCCGCTGCCCGCTCAGCCGAGCACTTGAGAGCGAGCCGGTAAGTGTCTGCTTGCTTTGAAGTTGCGCTCCACAGCTCCGCTTCCCCCCTCGGGTTATTTTATAGCCATTAAGAATGTTCTCCTTTTATCTGGGGCCTTCAATTAATTGAATTTCAAAAAAATGCTCTGGTTTTTTTTTGTTTTTTTTTTTTTTTTAATAGAAAAGCTGGCATGCTCCTGGAGGACATTCCTGTGTGATCCTCTGCTGCAGTAATTAAAAGTGGGCGACACGCTGGTCACTGCCTCTCTCAGGTTTAGCCTGGGATCCACAGTGATCTCTGGATGGCATTGCTGATATGTGTTCCTGAATGGTCCCTTGGAGGGGACACACCAGCCTTCATGGGACAGCAGAAACAAGTACAAGTAACTCGAGGAGCTTGCAAATGTCCCCCAGTTCATGAGCTTTTTCTGGAGGCGTCACTCCTATGTTCACACAGATCTTCGGGAACCTGGCAGAGGAGCCCAGGCCGGGTCATAGTGCTGGGTAAGATAGGGGCAGGCCAGGCAAGGCTGACCTTCCTGCTGCCTGTCCAGACACCTTTCCTCCAGGTCCTGGTTTTTGGGGCGACTGCTTGGCACCTGCCACCTTCTGCTCACGAGCTGCATTTTGTGTGCAGCACTATGGACGGGGCCACTCTCAGAGCCCCTAGAGCAGCAGCGCAGCCCCTGCTTTCCTAACGGGACACATCCTCGGGAGACCCAGGTAACAGCCAGGCAGCGGCCTGTGTTCTGCAGCACTTTCTCTGCCTGAGGTTGCTTGGTTTCCAGGCCCCTTGCACACAGGAGCCCACCCACACAACATGCCTTTCTACATTGCCTCTCTAATACAACACAGAGCTCACCACGGTCCTCACATTCCTGGCACCCTGCTCCTTCTTAGCCCCAAGTGGCTGCTGTTTCCAGCCTGGGCCCTGCTGATTAAGCTGTGCTGGGTGGGCAGACACAGATGTGGCTTGAAGTAAGAGGCTCTCCTTGGTCACTGACAGCTCCTTTTTGAGGCACCTTGAGACTGCAGGAAGTGGCCCTCTCTCCTGGCTTCTCCTCCTGGCCTAGCGTCTGCGGCATAACACGGGGGAAGCAGGAAGAGGACGAGCCGTGCCCCTCGAGGTCACTGGAGCCACTTCACACCTCTGGCCCGACGTCTACTTGCCCCCGCTCCTACTAAGTCAGGTCCTCCAAACATAGACAAGATGGGTGACCCTTCCACTGCCCCCACCTTGCACAGTGGCGCTCTATGACCTCTTGGGTCCCAGTGGGAGGGGTGAAGGCCAAGGCTATGACCCCTGGAGACACCACACACCCCCCCCAGGACAGCATCAGGCTAGCGGCAGATGCCTGTGCGTGTCCCAGCAGCGTCCAGGTGAGGAGGCGGCAGCGGCATGGCCAAGCCCCAAGGCAGAGACATTCATTCCAATCGCGCTCAGCAGCCGCACCAGTGCAAAGACAAAGAGGGATTGAGACAGGATCTGGGGGGCTCAGTGGCTGCCTGGGCATGTGCCAGGCCTGCCCACCTGCCATCCCAGGACCCCAGGACCCCAGGACCCTCTTCCACAGAGGCCCAGACTGCAGATTCAAGGCCTTCTAGCTCAGCCATTCACCCTGAAGCCAGGGAGGGGCTTTCAGCCTGTACTCTCACAGTAGAGATGAAGGGCAGTGGGCAGAGGCAGCCACTCCAATCTGTGGTCACCTCAATTATGAAACCAGGCCCAGGTTAGGCCAGGCATCTATGAGCGACTGTTACAGTGCTGGGTCTGAGAAGCTGGGACATGCAGGATCATGAGGAACTCCCAATATAAGCCTCTGGCCTCCGGTAGCCTTATCCATGGGCCCCAGGGCTGCCCTGCTCTTGCTGGGGTCATGATCAATGCCTCAGCAAGTGTACACTGAACTCGCCACAAAACCGCGTTGTGTTCCCAGAGAGCCTGCTTCCATTCAGCTTTTAAAGGTCTGAATTTCAGGCTGCAGAAGGCTGAGACAGGCGTATCACAAGGCCATCCTGAATTAGCCAGGGGGTTCAATCCTCACTACACAGCAAGACCCTGGACTCGACAGCCAGATTGTACCTCAGAAGAAAAGAAACAGTTTGAGCCCCATATGAGCACACAGGGAGGGTCGAGGCACCATACCTGCTGTCCTGAGTACTGTGCTCAGGCTCTCTCCCATGGCATGGGAGACCACGGCTCAGGAGCAGGTGGCTTCTTCCACTCCGTCCACATCTTCCCCTGGCCCATAAAGGCACCTGCCAGTCCGCCTTCCCTCCCTGGCAGCTCTGAAGCAAGCTCAGGCCACCTCAGCTCACAGAGCAGCCCTATGGACCCCCTGCTCCTGAGCACAGCTGGTGTGCAACAGGCCTGGCTGCACCACTTTCTCCAGAGCAGGGCTCCTGCTGGTGTCCCACTCACAGCTATACCTGGGGAACCTGTGCCACCGTGTGCCCAACACTCCCGGGGCAGCGAGAGGTGTGCTGGCCTGAGGCAGACTGTCCCCAGTGCTGTTGGTGACACACACCATCGCTGTACCTGTCCAGTAGCTGTGGAGAACTCCAAAGGGAAACACAGAAGGAGGAAGAAACCGGCAAATAACTGCAGCAGAGTCTCTGAAGGGGCTCGGCTGTCCTGCAGTCCCCATAGTGATGGGAAGCAAGGCTGTGTGTGGTTCTTGAGGAGAAAATGAGGCAATAGATAAAGAGCAGAAGAGGCTATCAACCTAGATGCTGCCAGCGCCCCCGCAGTGACCCAGGCCACCAGGTCCCACGCTGCTGGCCCCCCTTTCTCTGCCCCAGTAACCTCTACTGGGCTCCACTCTGCATGAGGGTCCCCAGGATGCCTCCTCAGGGGCCTGCAGGCAGAAAGAGTGGGGGCTTTCTGGATAGCCCAGGCTTGTAGGGAATGGGCAGAGGCCCTAGCAGGTTCTGTCACCCTTGACCGAGGCCCACTGCCCAGAGCCCAGGTGGGCAGGGACCAGTAGGACTCAAAGTAGAGGAGAACCGGAGATGGACCACTTGCAATGGAGACCGGATGCACGAAGGGGCAGGGAACCAAGAGACAGCCTAAGAGCCCAGCTTGTGCCCAGGGGTGGCCCCTCTAAGGCCCCGATGCCAGAGTGCTTCAGCCCAAAGGAAGGTGACCATTTGCAAGGCGGGTGCAGCGGGCACAGAGAGGGACCAAAGCACAGACCTCAGAAGGCAGATGTGGGGCTACATTAGGGTGCGCGCCTTCTCGCGGTCCCGCGGAGAGTGGATTGTTGCTCAGGCCTGCGTCCCGCTTGCAACCCGCACCCTGCGCGGCGGCCGGGCGGAGGGAAAGTTGGCAGGAGCGCGGCGCCGCGGGGGAAGCGTTCATGGGCGGCCGGGTGGGAGCCGCGCGCTCGCTCGCCCACGTCACGCCGGTGCGGGCTCGGCTGACGGCCGCGGCGCCTGGGGACGCTGGCGCGCGCTGCTCGCCAGGTACTCCGCCTGGAAATGTCTCCATTAGTTGTCGCCCGCTCCCCTCCGGAGCGCGCGCGCCGAACGGCCGCGCAGAGCCCTCTCGGGCGGCTGGGAGCTGCCCGGCGCACTCGCAGGTAGGCGAACCCTGGTTGCCGCCCCGTGCCGGGTCCCCCGTCGCCCCCGCCGCGGGCTCCGAGACCCCTCCCCCTGCGCGGGGGGCGGAGGCTCGCGCGGTGCCGAGGGGCGCGGGCGGCGGTGGCGCGTGGCGCGGCGACTCGGTGAGTCCTGGGCTGTGCGCTGCTCCGCGGCCCGGGCGCCAGCGGCGCGGGCGGGCGCTCCCGGCGCAGGTAGGCTCGGCTTCGGCCATGCAAACTTTGCGAGGGTCGCTCAGGCGCCGAAGGGGACAAAGTTTTCCGCTAGCCGCTGGGTCTCCGAAGGGCGCCGCGCAGACTGCAAGTTTCGGGAAGCGGCAAGGGGAGGGATGCAAGGCTCCGGGCGCCGGGAGACTGGGCCTGCGCCCCGGGCGCCGCGACTGCACTCCTGTCGCTCGGGACGTCGCCCGGAGGGGAAGGGAGGTTCGCGGGCGAGTGGAGGGACGGGCCGGAGAAGGCGTGGGGGACCGGGTCTCGGCGCACAACCTCCGGAGTCGCGACAGCCCAGGATCGCCCACGCTGTAATCGATGCCTGGAGCCAGGTGCTCCAGGCCCAGGCGCCTGCCCACAATGAGCAGGGTAGGGGCCTGGTTTGGCCCGAGGCCTCGGGAAAGAGACCCTTGCTGGGCACCCGCACTCCAGCCTGTTTCTTGGCCCGGGGTCAACTTTCCTTGGCTGGAAAGCAGTCCTGGCAGGGCGGCCCAGGGTTTGGTCTGAGCGTCAGGGCTGGGCTGGTCACAGGAATGTTGCACCGGGCCTGTCGGCCCTGAGGCCTCCCCTCTTCAGAGGGCGACACAAGTCGCGGGAAAACAGGTGGCCCTGGGGCTCCTAGCGTTTGGAACTGAGGCTCAGAGTCCCTGTAGCCTGCTTGGGCCCTCTCCGCACTGTTTGAGAGCTTTCACCAAAGCTGAGCTACCAGCCCCCAATCTGCTGGGGGTCTTCATACGAGGCCTGCAGCTTAGGGCACAGCATGCTGCTCCAAGCGGCTCACCTAGCAGACTACTGGGGCTCTGGGACTCATGGTCTGTGTTCTCTTGCTAAACCGGTGTCTCAGCTCAAGGCTTGGGCTTTTATAAGTCACTGGACAGCTGCCACTGTATTCTGGGACTCAGGTGGCCTAGAATGTACTTGCCCGGGGGCAGAGACCAAGGCAGACTGCAGGTAACCTGTAGGCTTTCTGGTGTGTGGGCCAGAGGCCAGCAGACTGATCTTTCATCCAAGGTTGGAGATGGGGGCCCGAGTGGGCCAGGCTGTGAGGCAAAGCCCATGTATGGCTGAGTGTCCTCTAGGCCACTCAGGCCTGCGCACCCCCCTCCCCAGGAGGTGGTCATGCAGCAGCGAAGAAGTGAAGCCCAGTGAGTCAGATTTCTGGGTGTGGGAAAGGGTCACTCCTGACAACCAGAGGCTGCTGAGGACCAGGAAACTCTACAGGCCTATAGGCTGAAAACCAAACTCAGCATGCCAGAGGCCAGGAAGCCCTTACCCCCTCCCAAAGCCCCCTATAGACTTTATGCTCCTGCCCACTCCAGGATGGGGATAATGCTCAGCAGTTGAGGATAACCTGTTCAGAGCTGGACCTGGCCTCCAGGGAAGGAAAGGGCTCCCACTGAGGGAAGCTCCAAGGCACAGGCAGGCCACTGAGACCCAGCCTAGTCTGCTCAGTGCTCCGGGCCTGGTTAGGGGAGAGTGCAAGGGCCAGTGACCTGACTGTTGAGCTCCTCTCCTGGGGTGTAGCCTCATCTGGATCTCAATCTAGTTATCAGGAAAGAGTGAGTTGTTTATAAACAATAAATAGGAGAAAGAGAGTAGGATGGTGCTCAGCTGTACAGGCCAGGGCGTGGAGGAGGGAAAGGAGGACAGGTGAGGAAGAGGGAGATGTAGATTCATTTCCACTGAGAAGCCCCGTGGCTACTTCCTGATTATTTACAGGAAGGTGGTATTAGCAATTCAGGTGAGAAAGAAACAGGGCCTGCCACGAAATCAATACAGAATTCAAAAACAATTATTAATGTCATTTGACTCGTGTTCTTCATATATCTCTCCCGGCTACCACGCTAAACTGTCTGAATAATTTGCATGAGCGGCTATTCATTATTTCTGATGGTTTCCCTTTGCCAGCCTCTTGGACGTGGCCGGCTGCGGTCCAACGCGATCGGAGAACTCGTATTTTCATCTGTAAATTAAAGCAATTACGCAGCAGATATTATATGATGTGTACTGCGGTCTCCAGATAGTCATCAATCACGTTCAACAGAGCTGTCAGAGGCCACAGATTTCGTTTCTGGGAGGCAGCCTTGCAGCTGGGGAGAGGGCGAAAACGTCATCATTAATTAGAGGATGACCCTGGGGCTATTCACAGGTCTGAACCCAGGACTCTTTCCGAGCAAGTCTGTACAAAGACGCTGCGCAGAGTTCCGTTCCAGCCGGGCCGAGTGGCAGGGAGAACTGAGTCCCGAGAACCGTGGAGCCCTAGGCCGGCAAGAGTTCCGGGGAGCCTGGCGTCCCCTCGCCTCCAGTGCGCCAGGCTGCGCTCAGAACTCGGGCAAGGTCCCAGCAGGCTGGCAGGGGTCCGGGGAGGGCTCTCGGCCCAGGCAGGAAGCTTGGAAAGAGAGGACCGCTGGAGAAGGCGCCCAACACCTCTTTTCCCAGCGCCTGGCCCGGCCAGCCCGGGTACAACGAGCTTTCAAGGGGCCCCCCTGGCTTGGGAACCTGTTCTCAGCGAGAGCGCGCACAGGGACGGTGGGCAGTCCTGGCTCGAGGAGGGGCAGGGGGTTGTCAAGGAGGACGCTCCGGGGCGGCAAGGAGAGGAAGGGGAAGGAAGGTGGCAGCAGCTGAGCGGAAACTTCGGTGACTCGGAGGGGGAGGGGCCTCCTCCGGGGTCGCCAGAAGGTCCTGGGTGGCATCACACGGGTGGGGGTCTGGAGAGGCTCCACAGCTCCGGCCCACGCTCTGCGGGGCTCCGGGACGGCGTGGAGTCTGCAGGTGGCTCCGGCACGCGCAGTGAACAATGGTGCGTGGGGCGCGGCCCCTCCGCCCAGGCGAGGCACATCTTCATCGTTGATTACATCTTCACCCGAGACTCACCCGCGTGTCCCCTCCAGGTCTCATTTGTAATTGAGACTAATGATTACAGGGGGGCGGGAAGGACCAGCTGCTCATTAATTAATTTCTAATTAAAAGTGCCTTCCGTGCGGGTGACTAAGGAGGAACAGGCTTCGCCGCGTAGTATCGACTCCCGGGCTGAAGCCCATTTGTTACCCGCCCGCGCCTGGCGCCCCGGTCCCCGCCCCGCCGGCCCGGCCGAGTGACCCGCGCGTCCGCGGCCGGCGTGGGCTGACGTCAGAGCCCCGCCGAGAAAGCGGCGCACGTCTGACTTGACGGTTCACGCGATTCGTTTTTCCTCATATTTTGCAAAATATGTATTTGTGTCGCCGCTGCGAGGCCGGTCGGTCCCGGGGCCCCCTCGAGGCTCCAGGTTCAGAAGCGGAGGCCGCCGCCGCGCACTTCCCGGCCCGGCTGGGAAAGTTGGCCCCGAGGCGCCGTAACCGCTCTCGCGCTTCGTCCTCCCAGCGCCTAGGAGCACGCACCCCGAGCTAGCCCCGCGCCCCGGGCCGCGCCCGCCATGTCCTACCCGCAGTTCGGATACCCCTACTCCTCCGCCCCGCAGGTAAGGGGCGCGGCGCCCGGATCCGCCCCACGCCTGGGCGTCGGGTGAGATCCCACGTTGAGACCCCGGAACCCCAGCGGAGGAGGTGGGCGGCGGGCAGCAGGGATCCGGGCGGCGGGGGTCCCAGGCGCCCGCGCGCTCTTCCTCGCCCCTCTCCCCGCAGTTCCTCATGGCCGCCAACTCCCTGGGCGCGTGCTGCGAGCCGGGCGGCCGTGCGCTGGCCGAGTCCGGCCCCGCCGCGCCCGCGCAGGCGCCCGTCTACTGCCCGGTGTACGAGGGCCGGCTGCTGGCCACGGCGCGCCACGAGCTCGGCTCGGCGGCGCTCGGCGTCTACGGGGGCCCCTACGCCGGCGCGCAGGGCTACAGCAACTACGCCGCCTACGGCTCCGAGGCGTCGGCCTTCTACTCGCTGGTGAGGCCCCGACGCCCGGCCCGCTGCGGGGTCCCGGCCCCCAGCTGCAGGCGGGCGCACAGGATGACCCGGGTGGGCGGGTGGGCGGGTGGGCAGCCGCGCTGCAGCCCGGTCGGGGACCTAGGGGGCGGTGTTCAGCGTGTGTATTGTTTGCCTTCCACACAGTCACTGGCTGGCGCAGTCTAGAGAGCACACTCTGGGCCTCCTCGGGCCGGCTCGGTTCCCTCCTCCTCCACCCCGCCCCCTCTTCTACCCCTCCCCCTTCCCTCCTCCCACACTGTGTTTATCCTTCTCCATCCCAGTTCCCTGATGCCCCCCACCACACACTCTTCCTCACGAGCCACTCAGGGGAGCCTCCTGCTGCAGCCAAGCGGGGGCTGTCCCCGGTAACTGCTAGTGCGAGGAGGGGCAGGGTTGCCAACTGAGGTTTTTCCCTGAGCCCGGACCCCAGACTGTTCCCTGTTCCCGGACCCACAGAACAGCTTCGACTCTAAGGATGGGTCAGGATCCACTCACGCGGGGCTCACACCAACCGCAGCGGCCTACTACCCCTACGAGCCAGCCCTGGGCCAGTACCCCTACGACAGGTGAGGGCTGTGGAGCCACTAGGATGTTCCTGCCCACTGGGGAGGGGAGTGGTCCTGCTCTTCACACCGCCACTGTGCCTGGCCATGGCTGCCGCCACCTCTTCTTTGAGAATTGCTAGGATACTCCCAGTGCTGCCCTTTAATGGGAAATTGGGTTTGGGAGCCCAGGAGGCCAGGCCAGTCAGGGCCTTGGGGTGCCTCCTTAAACTCTAGGAGGTACAGCCCGCTCCCTTTCAGGGGAACCCAAGAAGATCCCACAGCCAGTCTAGGACAACACCAGGCACAGGCGTGGGGAGGCAAGGCTTCAACTCAGAACACCCCAAGCCCCCACCTAGTGGGAGACCCCTTCCACTCAGCACCTGACACATTGAGTGCCGGGTCTTGTGTCTGCAATATGTGTTTATGGTTTGGGGATCAAAGCGGTATGAGCAAAGCCCATAAAGTAGCTCAGGGAAATAGCGCAGTAGAGTGACAGAGGCCATGACCTCCAGGCTTGAGAAGGAGCCAGCTCCCTGTCATTTTAATAACATTATCTTCCCCCTGAGCCATAAAAGGCGGGGCGGTGCCCACCCCAGGCTGGGGCCCAAGCTAACTCCAGTGAACCAACTATGATAAACACAAGCCTTCCTGGAGGCAAAGCCCGTGTCTGTGCCCACCGCCCCCACCCCTGTCTGCAGGTATGGGACCATGGACAGCGGCACGCGGCGCAAGAACGCCACTCGGGAGACCACCAGCACGCTGAAGGCCTGGCTGCAGGAGCACCGCAAGAACCCCTACCCCACCAAGGGCGAGAAGATCATGCTGGCCATCATCACCAAGATGACCCTCACGCAGGTCTCCACCTGGTTCGCCAACGCGCGCCGGCGCCTCAAGAAGGAGAATAAGATGACGTGGCCACCCAGGAACAAATGCTCCGATGAGAAGCGGCCCTATGCAGAGGGGGAAGAGGCAGTGGAGGAGGAGGAGGCCAGAGAGGAGCCTATTAAAAGTGCCAAGAGTGAAGGTGGGTGGGAGGTTATCCTTAGGGACCCTTCCCCTGGAGCCCTCCCCAAGTGTGGTAGCCCCCCCACACACACGCAGAAAAGTGAGTGAGTTCCCAGTCCCTGGGGTGCCACTGGAACCCAAAGTTCCCTTTCGCAATGTGGTGTGCCCTTCAATCTCAGGTTGAACTCCTGCCAGTTTCTTTGTATTGGTCGTTCAAGACCAGGACCCCCAGGGGAGATGAACTTTCCCTGCCCAGGGTGGGAAGGCCCAAAGCTGGCTGTTAGCAGAGGAAGGAGCCTGACTGACCGACCGCATGCACTACATCCCTTCCAGTGACTGAGCCTGCAGGCAAAGAGGACAAGGAGTTAGAACTCAGTGACCTGGATGACTTCGACCCACTGGAGGCAGAGCCCCAGGAGTGTGAGCTGAAGGCATCCTTCTCAGCCCTGGACAGTGGCACCCTGGAACCTGTGCCCACCCAGCCAGAGGGCCCCACCCCTCTCGCGGCAGCTCAAGGCAAGGAGGCCTCCTCGGGCACCCTTCGGATGTCCCTGGCTGCCTCCAGAGGAGGCCCTGCTCGAGAGGAGGACTTGGAGAGGGCCCGGATCTGCCTCCGGAGCTCAGTGGCTGGGCCAGAGCCACAGCCAGGAGCAGAGGGCAGCCCTGGGGCCTGCGAGGCTAAGATGGGCTTTGTACCCACCGGGGCGTCAGCAAGCCTGGAGACCAAGCCACGCATATGGTCACTGGCCCACACAGCCACTGCTGCCGCAGCTGGTGCCCTGAACCAGACTGAGTATCCCTCATGCATGCTCAAGCGCCAAGGTCCCACCATCCCTGCAGGCATGTCAACGCCCTCTGCAACCTCACCCACAATCCCAACCCCCTCAGTGGTCCTGGACAGGCACCAGGACTCCCCAGTGACCAGCCTCAGAAACTGGGTGGATGGGGTCTTTCACGACCCCATCCTCAGGCACAGCACTTTGAACCAGGCTTGGGCCACAGCCAAGGGCGCCCTTCTAGACCCAGGGCCACTGGGACGCACCCTGGGGGCTGGCACGAATGTGCTCACCGCGCCCCTAGCCCGAGCCTTCCCGCCTACTGCACCCCAGGACACCCCAGCTGCTGGCTCCCCTAGGGAGCTTGTGGCACTACCCAAATTGGGCGGCAAGCCCTTCTGCACCTGAGCCTTGGACCGGACGGGGAGGGCAGGGCTCTCTCCTGAGAGTCTAAAGGAAGCCAAGGCCGGACAAGAGGGGGAGGAGCCAGACTTGGTCGGGGGGGGGGGGGGGGCTTTGCGTTGAGCCCTGCCTTCCACTTGTTCCCCGGCTCCACCTGGCCCCGAATCTGCTTCCCCCAGCCTTCCTGAACTTAAACCTGCCTGAAGGCGCTCAGGGTGCAGGAGCCCCAGGCATAAAGTTTACGTCCAAAGTTTACATGGAGAAGGCGTTGGGCTCCAGACGCTCGCGGTGCTGCTTGGCCTAGAGCAGCGCTGCACACTTCCGACTCCATCCTACCCATGGCGCTCACCACAGCACCTCCACCGACCTCACACTGCTGCACACTGTTGACCTGAAACAATTATGCTTTTTTAAATGTTATGTGCACACCAGTAATTGCCTGCTTCAGACAGAGGCTGATATAACAAAACCAATAAAACCTTGTGGCGGTGTTTTCGTTGCAGAAAAGAACACATTTGGAACTTGAAACTCAAGTGAGGGGTGGGCTCGGGGTTCCACACCAGAGTGCACCCCAGGAAAGTCCCTGCCAGGCCAAGACAGATGCAACCCTCTGCAGAGGATCCAGTCTGAAGTTTCAGGGGACAAGGACCCAAAATTACCCTCTCTGAAGTTACAGGGGTGCACAAGACCTGAAATTACCCTGTTAAACTTACTTCACAAGATTCCCAGGAGGGGTTACTTTGACTGCATTAGAATTAAACTTGCTGAATTCTCTGAGGCTCTGCCCTGGGTTGGGGTTTGGCTGCCTCTGGCTGCTCAAGCCCCCTGCCTCTCTTTCTCTGTGCAGCCTCCTGGAGCCTGTATCCTTGGACAGTGCCCACTGCCCAGAGCTCATCCTTTGGAACAGCCTTTAGCTTCTAACACTCTGAAACTGAAAGAAGTGAGCAGGAATCTGAGAAGCCTGCAGTTGCTACCGATGGGAGGCAGGGCAGGGGCTGTGGAGTGGGAGCCCTAGGGAGAGCAAAGATACCTGGGCAGGGCCTTCCTGAGGTTCCTGAACTGAGTGGGTGCAGCCATCCGACAGATGCCTGTGCTCCCACAGGCCCAACTCCGTACCTGCTGGTGGTGGCTGATTAAGTCTACAGTCCTTACAATCTCCCTGGCATGCACTCCTGGTTCTCTAAGTGCCCAAAGCACTCTGCTCTGGGCCCTCTGGTGTCTCCCTAATAACCTGGTTATGCAAGAAAGGTCGGAGCAAGAGGCCCTAGACTGACAGCCACTGAGATGCGGGTGGGAGCCTAGGACCCCTTGGCAGGCCACACAGATGCACAGGTGTGGATAGAGCTTGAAGCTTCGGGAGCCAGGGTGGGTGGGGCAGAACTGGGCCCCAGAGTCCTCCGCTCCTGAAATGACCCTGACAGAGCCAATCCTGGGGACAGCACATCTGATGGTTAGAAGGCTGAAGTGAATCTCCACACCCTCTGAGAGAAATCACAGGCTGCTGGCATTGGTACTCTGGGGGCTCTCTGGATACCTCACGTGGGGGCCTCACCCTGGCCCCAGATGGCAGACTGGGCCCCTGGGTCCTGGGTGCAGACCCCAAATGCGGACCCGGGGTGCAGACCAGGCTGCCTCCGAGAGGGCCTGGCGCAATAATTGGATTGTACCCAGCCTGGCGCTGTCACCGCGTTGACTTTCGCTCCCGTGGATGATATTATCGAGACTCGGAAGCTCGCCGCTGATGTGCCTGTCAAAAGCCCGCGGCGGGAGCCCCGGCCTAGCGAGCGAGCATCAGCCAAGATAATTTGAAGTGAAATTTTCATTTTGACAGTAAACCCCTCAATTTCTAAAGGCTGCGCGCTCGAGAGCTCGCTGGCAGGGGAGGCTTTGCAGAAAGCCCACGTCTTAGACTGAAAAGGGCAAAAGAACTCGAATTAGTTGTAATAGATAAAAGGGCAAAAATAAAGAGTCAAGGGTACTTGACAGTAATAGCGAAAGTGGAGTCTCGGGGGAGACTCGTTGCGCCCGAGGCTGGGGCTGCAGGAATTTTAATGCGGCTGCGGAGGGCAGCGAGCGCCCCCACCTTGGCCTAGACAAAGCCAGGCCTTTCAGAAGAGGAGGTTTCGGCTGGGCAACAGGGCGAGGGGTCGGGAGGTGGAACGGGGTCCAGCCTGGCCTAGGGCCCCAGACAGCCCCGCAAGAGCGGACCCAGGACACAAGGTGGCTCTGGGTTCAGACCCCTCCCTGGGTGCCCCTGCAGCCCCTGATCTTACAATCCTGGGCACCTCTAACCGGGCTGGGAACTCCAGGAGCCCCACCCATCCTGAACCTAGGGGCTAAAGGAGCTCATTAAAGTGACTGTGAAATAAAGATATCAAGAGGGGCCCAGCACTCCCGGGGAGCCACACAGGGTAGGAGCCGCAGCAGAGCAGCTCCCTGGGACCCACCCCTCACCTGGGGGCGCAGGTCACAACAGAATGATCCCACCGGGCGGGCGGGGCGCCTGCCTGCGAGGACCGGGGAGAAGCTGGGACGGGGCGGGGCTCTCGGCGTGGAGGGGCAGCGTGTCCTGCGTCTCCCGGGAGGGTGTCAGGAAGGGGCAGGGCTCAAGAGCAGCAGCGGGGAGACGGCACTCGCCAGTCAGGCGTGGCGAATGCAAACAGCAGAGGAGAGGCTAAATTAACGGCGCTCTTTACATAGAGCCCAAATAAAACTGTAATCAGCGGCGCGTTACTTTTCATTAAGCGAGTCTGACAGCAGCATATTCAGGCCCGGCCAGCGAACAGGCGCGGGAAATATACGGCTCCCCCGGCCAGCCCGGGCTGAGATAATTCCTTAAGCTCCATTAACAACTCGTAGCCGCAGGAAATGGGCTCCGGAAAACGTCTCCAAATCTAAAAGCTTTATCGACCCCTCAAACCCTGGCTGATGGTTCCATTTTTTTCTTTTCTTTTCTTTTCTTTCCTTTCTTTCTTTCCTTTCTTTCTTTCTTTCTTTCTTTCTTTCTTTCTTTCTTTCTTCTTTCTCTCTTTTTTAACGTAAAGAGAAACATCCAGTAAAGTAATAGAGTCTGACAGAACACCTTCTTAACTAGCGAGCCAGGAAACCAACCCTTAAATGATATTTAAAAGGCAACCAATTAAGATTTAAAGTGGTCGTCTCCTGAGATTATGCACGCGATTTATGCCACCTACTTCCCAGCACCCGGGCCTAGGCTGCTCTGATGAGACAGCACCGTGTGTTCTCTCTCTCTCTCTCTCTCTCTCTCTCTCTCTCTCTCTCTCTCTCTCTCTCCCTCCCTCCCTCCCTCCTTCCCTCTCTTCCTCCCTCCCTTCCCCCTCCTTTCGTCTTTCCCTCCCTCATTCCATCCTTTCTTTTGCACTAGGACCTGGCCCCCCCTCAGGAGGGACACCCCCAAGGCGGTCTCTCACAGGGTCCAGCCTTGTCTGTGGGGACAGGGCCCTCACACAGAGACTTTCTTCTGTGTGCTGAGGCAGAAAAGCCCTGTTCGCTGCTCTTCCTGCCTCGTGCGTCCACCTTCTGCTCTTCCAAGTCCCAGAGGTCTGAGCCTCTCCTGCCTGCTTGTTCTCTTTGGAGCCACCCAGCCCAGGGCACCTCTGAGAAGGTACAAGGCCCAGTGACTCCAGGGCAATAGGTCAAGGGGAGGTGTGGAGGACACAGGACAGGAACAGAGACGTGGGGGCAGAGGCAGAAGTGGAAAGCAGAGGGCTATCTTCCCCAGCTGGGTACCCCATGGGGAGCTCAGGTTTGCAGTGCTGGGAAGCCTGGGAGGGATGGCTCACAGTCTCGCTCACACTTACTCTTGCCCTACCCAGCAGCCCCCTCCCTCTCCCCATCCATGGATTCTCGGAGGTGCTGCTCCCAACTGTGTCCCCCAAATCTGATGCACCCTCAAACCTACCATGCACCTTAAGCTTCAGGAGTGAGCTTATCCCACTATCAGGATCCCCAGGTATGGCCAAAGTACCTCTGCTGCTTCTCCTCATAATCTGAACCCCAGAACGGATGCAGAGAGCAGACACTGGGCCTTGGAATCTGCTGGCCTGAGTGGAGAGGCAAGAAGGACAGGAAAGGGCTGTGGGACCAGCCAGTGCAGAGGTACAAGCAAGGCCCTGGCTGACCCCGCTGGGGCCCTGGGACCTCTGTGCCACTCAGGAACACATCACACAGAATACGGTTGGTGGCCACATGTTCACTTCACGGCAGCAGGCCCAGTGCAGAGTCATGACTGAAGATCGGCTGAGGTGAGCAAGCATCTCTTCTTTTCAGGGTGCTGCACCCCTGAAAAACATATCTTCATCATGTGGCTATGTGTGTCATGCTTGGGGACAGATACCCCGCTGGCCATAGGACCTTGTGATCAAGCACCGTGGGATGCTGAGCCCCCACTCTGAGCTGGTAGGGTTCCCAACAGTCAGGTGCACCAGGTCCACAAGCAGCACGGCTCTGAAGGGTGACCCTGGCAGTGGGGAGTAGGACAGGATGGCCCCAGCCGAGGATCTCCGTGCACAGCCATATTGTGACAGCTGAGAAAGATGCCTGGGCCCGAGACTTAGCCACTGATCTTGAGCCCAGGGACCCAGGCTGGGCTGCAGGGTCACATGGAGACAGCTTGTTTTGGGGGGAACAGAGTATTGTCACAAGACAAGGAAGGAAGATACTGGTGGGGCTAGAGTCTGCCATGCAGGGTACCCAGACCCCCACGGAGAAGGTGGAGCACCCACCTGAGTGCAGTGGGCTCCATGTGTGACCTCGCACCTCATTCACCTAACTGACGCGGCTAGAGTCTTCGCTCAGCTTAGCCAGGAAGCCTCAGGGTAGGGATGAAGGCATCAGGGGACAGCATGGGGCTAGGTGGTGACCACATGAGCTGTTGAGGGCAGTCCCACCTTCAGTTCAGTGGGGACCCCACCCTCTCTTCTAGACACACGTGAGCCTAGTGGCCTGAGCACAGTAGAGCACCCACTCCAGGACCCATAGACTGCGCATTCTCCTAGCCTGCAGGACTGGGGTGGCCTGGAGGACGAGATACTCCTGAACCAGGGCTCTGGTGGGAAGGGTGGACACACACACACACACACACACACACACACACACACACTTGCCTATGAGTACAACACACAAGCACCCTCCATCCTGTCTCTGGTTCTCTTTGTCTCCCTCCCTCTCTCTCTCAGCCACACACACCAATGCATACACATGCATACATGCAAAGCTACAGAGTCCCAGGGCTGCAGTGACCCCAGCTGAACCTCACTCCGCAGCAGGACTGGGTGGGGAGACGCTGAGCCAGACATGGCCTCCTGCAGGTGTAAAGCTGGTCTGGAAGGAACTTGTCATTATTGCTGCTGGGGTCTCAGACCTTTGTTGGGGGGGGGGGTACCTAGAGGACCCATGCTAGGTCCAAAGCACCATTGCTGAGAACCTCGCTCCTGGGCCAGGCAGATGACTGAGCCATGTTTTGTGCTGAAAGGACAGTGGAGAGCGGCCAGGTCTGCACCCAGCAGCTCAGCCCTAAGTGCACCCACACCTGTGGGCCCTCCCTGATCTGCCACAGAGCCCTCTGGCCTTTCTGAGAGTAAGATGCCACCCCACCAGCTCAGTCTGCCCCAGGGCCCCACTCCAGCACCCCCACCTAGAATTCCAGGAGTTCAACCCATGTCCATGAGGCAGGAAGTCCTCTACATGGCCCCAGGCTCCTCCTCTTTCCTAGTTCTGATCCCCTTCCCTCCACAGGGCCACAGCCACCTCTCCAGTATGGAGCTGGGCCTAGCCTAGCATACAGGTGGTTCACACGCAGTTGGGCTGCAAATGGGACCTTAATTAATGAATTTGATAATCGTCTCTTCATGGAACATTAGCCAAGTTCAAGATAATCAGGCTGAACACAAACCCCAGCTTTGCAGTGGCAGCAAGCGCCTGGGGCAAGAGTGTAATTTATGTCAGACAAGTAGGTAGGCACCGTGCCACTCGATGGGATAGTCCCAGGTGTTTGGAGCAGCACAGGTGGCAACTCATCAGCACAGGTGTGTGTGCCCACAGGGCCTCTGTCAACTTAGCTACCTGAGAAGCTGCGGTACAGGGCACCCTGAGCCTAGAACAGACCTGAGGGCCCACTCACAAGCACGATTTTTCCAAGACTAATAAAGGCTATTGGGGTTTTGTTTTAGTTCAAATGCATCTCAAATTGGAGATCATTTATTATATTCTCCTGGTTTCCAGTGCAACATAAATGATTATCATTGGAAACTCTTCCCTTCTTTCAAAGAACAGCCCCAACCAAATGCCTTTTACACACATGTACTTACAGTAAGTCCCAGACTTATAAACACTGGAGTTACGAGCTTTCAGAGATAGGCACTGACCTCAAGTTACGAGCGTTCATCGATTCAAGCAAATCCCAGAAGAAGCTGGCGTGTCTGCTGGACATGAAAACAGAAGCGAAGATAACGAAGAGACCAGACCAAGAGAAAGGGTGGCAGTCATCACTCGTTTTGTAACATCAGTAGTTGGGACCCTGGCCCAATTCTAAAGAACAAAGACAAGATCCCACGTGGGAAGGGTGATGACTATAGGGCCAGGGAGGTCAACAATGAGATGCAAGAAGTGAGGTGCAGTGACAGAGAGATGGAGACGCTTCTCAGCCATGGATGCAGGCCACAGTCAGCCGCATGTCCACGCAGCGCATTGCTCACTCAAGGAAAAACTAAAAGCCTATCTGCAGATATTCACTAGAACAGGGAACCAGTGCATCTTTCCCCTAAGATTCACTGTACTGTGGCTGGGGAGATAGCTCAGCAGTCGAAGCATCTGCCTGGTAAGTGCAAGGACCTGGGTTCGATCCCCAGTAAGGCGTGACGTGCCAACCCCGAACCCAAGGGGGTTCGATCTTGGTAACGCATGCCGTGCTAGCCCTGAAACCACAGGTAGTGGTGGACTCCTATAATCCCAGCGCTGGGGAGGCTGAGACAGGAGGAGCACTATGAATCCAAGCTGCATAGCATGACCCTGTACAAAAAAATAATAATAATAATAAAAATTAAAAAAAAATATATATATATATATAATAAAGCCAGGGCAGCAGTGTCTTGAAACCTATAGGAACTGTGAGCTAAATAAACCTTTCCTCCCCTAAGCTTGTGTGTCGGGTGTTTGTCCCAGCAATGACAGAATAGTAACTAAAACTATATATATGTTGGACTCACGGATAACCCAACTTCTGCATTGGCCCAGAATGGAACTCATGCCTCAGCTGGAACTCTCTGTGCCCAGCAAGCCCAGTGGGCATCCTAGCATAGGAGCCAGACTGCAAAACAGGCCAACTTGCCTTTCGCAGTGCAGCCTAGAACTGCTGGGCTCTTTTCAAAGCCCATCCTTGTGTTTAAAATAGATTCACTTTATCAGACCTGCTCACGGGAACTGCCAGATAGAGAAGGGTCTGCATCTCTTCATGCAGGGCTGGCTGCCATGTGACAAGTGCCACTGCCCACAAAGGCCCTGGCCCACTGAGCCCCGGCCCTGGCTGCTGGGCCCTAGCATTGGAGACTGGATCAGATTTCTTGGTGGAAGGTATGAGATATAAAGTAATTAATAGGCACCTAAAAATAAAGGCTGCATACCTTCTACAGATGCAGAAGACACAGGTGGAAGGCGTGAGCATTGCAGGTGTCTGTTAGAAAACTATTTCAGAACCATCTGGACTTACCAGTGTCATTCCGATAGCTGGGGCTGTGTTCCTGCTTATACGCATACCTCTATGAGTTACCACATCCTCTACCAAACCAGAGCCATTAGTGGCCTGTCCCTCTCCTGGAGTGCATGCCTGAGCCAGGCGGTGTGTGCCCAGACAGATGGGGACAGGAGCTGCTAGCCCCATGGTTCCATCTACACTGCAGTGTACCACCCACTGTGCTCCTGAGGTGTGTTAAAGTCCCCACCCGAAGTGACACTGTCACTTGCAGGAACACACTCTGGGCACCTTTGTGCTTAAGGGTTCAAAGTCTTCCAGGAAAGGTGTGGGCATCTTTAGGGACCTCAAAGTACATGGAGCACAGCTGAGCAGCCACCCTCTCTGAGGTGTCAGGGGACAAGAAGGAGGCCCGGTGTGCAGCGTCATGGCCTGGGGCCTGGGTGGGCTCTCAGAGCAGTGCTTCAGCAACCTACAGCTAAGGCCTCAGTGCCCTCGAGGGTTGGCTGCTAAAGATTAATAAGAACCAAAGCCATGGGGTACTCAGGGGTCACCCCCTGCTCAGTCAGGCACCTGAGGTCTCCAGGCCGGTCTGGGAGGAATGACGGCAGACTTGGTTCCCAGGGCTAGTGGGAGGTGGAGCTCAGGCTGCAAATCCAGGGGCTGGGGCTGCAAAGCCGACACCCCTACTGCAGCATTAGAGGCCAGAAAGCCAGAGTGAGGGTATCATGGGCACCCTCCTCACCACACAGAAAGCATCACAGGAATCATGCACCAAGAACCATGTGGGCCATGTGTGCGAGCGTGTGCAACAGGGTCAGGCACGTGTGTGTACCTGTGTGCCTATGGTACCCATGTGGAAGTGGAGGGAAGCTGCTCTCTGAGCCCTCTGGAGACTCATGGCTCAGCCTCTGCCCAGCCCTTCCCTTTATAAGCTTACTGTGAGACATCTGGCTTTACCAGCATCCAGGGCCCTGTGGATCTGGCTGTGTGACCTGGATGATAAAGCATGAGTGCTTCCTGCCTAGCAGAGGATTTCCAGCACCAGGCTGGGCCCTCAAGGCCCCCCGGAAGAAGGGCCAGGGCAGAGCCAGAGCCTCAGGGGAGTCACACACCTGCTGCCCCCTCAGAGGACAGCAGCAAACATCACAGACATGGTGAGTGCATAGCCAGGCTCAGAGGCAGTGTGTGAACAGGAAGTGCCTGGTGGAGCAGGTAGAGGGAGGGAAGGCCACAGTCATGTAGGAGACTGGTGGGTTGGGGCTCAGGAAATGGCTTGGGGTGGTACTTTATGGGGCAACCGTCCTGCGGAGTTCCACTGTCGTCCTGAGTTCTGAGTGCTGGCTGATGCCGAAGGACAGCACTTGGCAGGGACGGTGACCTTGATGCTCTGGGGAGCAGAAATATGTTCTACTCAAACCAGCCCCTGACGCCTTTGGTTAGCCCAGGCCTAGGGTGGCTGACAGGGCCACCATGTGGAGGAAACACGGGCCAGGTGTGCAGCTGTGTGGGGACCAAGGTCTCCAGGGAGCAGTGAGCAACACTGTCTTTGCTCTCTACCCCAGGCCTCGGGCCTTGGAGGAGAGGCTGGTGGCACATCTCCCTCCTTTGTTCAGTAGAGCCACCATGGTGCCCCCAAACCCCAGGCCAAAGTCATACGCCGCTGGCACCTGCGAAGGGAAAGTGGGGACATGGGATGCCTCGCACTCCGGTATGTTCTCGACCCTGCAGAGTGAGCACGACTGCCTCATGTCCTGCGGACACACGGTGACTCTGCTGGCAGGGGACCTGTGCAAATGGAGTCCCCGTGCTCACATTGTCACCTTCACAGCGTGAGGCGGTGGCAGGCAAGGGAAGTTCTCACTGACCTCCGCCCCTGTCCACCCAGGTCCTAGGAAAGGCCCACCTCCACACTCTGCCTGGGCCAGACAGAGGCAAAAGGCTCGTGGATCCTGTGGCCAGCACCAGTGATTCTCCTGTGTGACAGCATCACTGTTTTGTCCACAGGGACTTGGAGTGGGACAGCAGAGGGGCCCCTGCCCAGCATCCTCAGGACTTTGTCTAGCACCCAGCCTTGTGGGATTGCAGGCCCTGGCTCCTTCTGTATGGGATCAAGCCTCCTCACTCAACTGTCACCAGCGTCCAGGGACAAACCATGGGTCACGTGCACATGACTATGTTCATGAAGTATGTTGCTGTGATTAAATGTATGCATTCATGTGCGTGTGAGCACATGTATGCCATGAGCAAGCATGTTACATGTAAGCACCCATGCATAACTCCACAGAGCAGCCTTGCTCAGGAAATAGCATACACATGGCCATACATGTGCAGCTCTCCACTGCAGCCACATAAATCATCACACGTGGCCACTGTCCCACATAGCTGCACGTGTGATGATGCAGGTCTCTCGTGAATGCCAGCTTCCCTTGGCCTGGGTGTGCTGATCTCAGATGTGCATGGCACTATTTCCCAGTTGGTTCCTCCTGGGCCAAAGGAGCTTCATGAAACACACAAGTGAGGTCAGAAGGCCCTGGGGGAAGCATGAGCAAGAGGCCACCAATCTTGGCCCTGCTCCTCCAGGAGAGCAAGGGCAGTTACCCAAGGGACAGGCAAATCCTGGGTGGGAGGAGCTCACGAGTCCCACAAAATAGGCCAGTCCAAGAACCCCTGGGGCCCAATGAGGTCAAGCATGCTCCCTGGGAGCCAGAGGGGCAGGGAGTGGTGTAGAGGAGACGGAACTGCACCTGCTGCAGCGGAGACCCAGTCCCCTTGGCCTGAAGAAGCCAGGAGATGCGCACATGCCCTGAATCACGTCATCGGTACGTCCAGTGTGACCTGAGATGTGCACACGCGTGTGTGCACCTGCACACCTCCACGAGCGTAGACCCGCTGAAGGCAGGCCATGACCTTGCTGCTACCCGCAGGTGTGCACACCCACGTACGTGAGCATGTATCATGTGAGGCTCCCTCACAGGAAGGCCTAGAGGTCCTTGGATGGAGCTCACCCAGCTCCCCAGGGCCAGGCCCAAGAAGAAGGCAAACCCTAGCTATCCAAGGGGCCAAGGGTAGCTATCCAAGAGTGTGACCAGCTCTGCCCTCCCCTCCCAAGGGACCTTGGGCCCCAGAAGGACAAGGAGTGGACACTGGCCTCAGGCCAACCTGCAAGGCTTCGTACCCATCAGCCCGATAGGGACACAGGAGAGCAAAAGATCTGGAGGGCCAGGGGTGCTGAATCCAGGACTGGCAACTCGCAGCTTCATGAAGACCAAATGTGTTTTCACAGGCAGAGTCCACAGGGAAAGAAGCTCCCAACAGACCACGTGTTCACTCTTCCCTCCAGGGGTGCTGGGGGCCAAACCCCAAGCTTGTGCGTCCTGAGCACACATCTGGCCACTGGGCCACCCCAGCCCTAGCTTTCCTGAACCTTAATATTGGGGTGTTGTAGATAAGGCTTGCAAAGGAAACAATTTAATTGAGGACAAATCATTAATAAGATTATTTTATAATTGTCACCCAAAGAGTCAAGTACAAAAGAGTGCATGAAATCTGTCCACATGTTAAAGACCCCAAGAATCCAGCTGAGGGCCTGGGCCCCATGGCAACATCCTGGATGAGTCCAGTTGAAGACCTAGAGCCCGTGGCAACGTCTTCCATAGGTCTAGCTGGAGGTCTAGAGCCCAAGACAATGCCTGATGTAAGCCTACTGCATGGATCTGCACTGGCAAAGCCCAGAGCTCGGAGGTGGAAGCTAGAAAGTTCACACCAGCGGGACGAAAGATCGGTGGCAGCAGACTGAGGGATCTGCCCGCAGCTGGGAGGCCATGCTCTAGCTAAGCACCAGAGCTCTCCTGCAAAGGACCACAGCTGTCATCTGCAACCGTGAGGTCCTGAGCACCTCTGATGATGAGAACAGCTGAGCTCTATGTCAGGAAAGCCAGCACAACAGGCTTCTCTAGGAGAGAGAAGTACCACCGTCCCCTCCAGTTCTCCTTCTTATGCTAGTGGCAACAATCCTTAGGTGGGCCCTCCACACCCAGCGCCGTGCTGATCCAGTTCAGCTGGCTGTAACAAACTGACCACTGACTGTGAGTCCACCACAGGGGGTGACGTCCAGTCTGTGACCTAAAGCTTCCCCTTACCCACCACGCTGGCTTCCACCCTCTGTAGTTGAAGCCGAACACCTGGGGGACAGGGAGCACTGCGCAGCTCGGCAGACAGCAGCACGGGTGGAGAGTGGAAGGAGAGAGAAGAGAGAGACACGGGGACAGCATGGCTCAGGTGCACACGCAGCACAGCACATGCATGAACACAGGAAGGGCCAGAGCCAGCGGGGTGGTGATTGATAAACCAGCCCTGAGATGCATCCCACTAAGGACCTGCAGCTGGGGCCCTCATCCTTCTGGGGATCACTAATATTGAGCAACAGATGCAGGGGTGCCAGGGAAGGCCGCTGTTCCTCCTTTCCAGAGCTGGGCAGAGTGCCCAGATGTAGAGGGATGTCCACGTATGATGCCGGCAGTGCAGGATACAGCCCGGGGCTGGTGCTGCTCGTCCCTGTGCGTGGTCCAGCACGCAGTGCTGGACCATCTGTGAAGCAACACCTGCTGCTGCCAAGGCATGTTAATTAATCTTGTCACCCTCAGTGGCTCTCATTCCTATCGTGACCTTCCCGGCCACCTCTATGAGCTCTGGCCCGCCAAGGCAGACCATAACCTTGCTGCTGCATAAGTGTCACCCTGCAGTGGTGGAGGAGCCCGGCTCCCACCACAGGAGCAAGGGGGCAAGGGTGACAGCCAGACCCCGAGAGACCTAAAGGCTCAGCTCCTGGACAGCAGGGCTGGGTGGGCTGTGCCATGCACCTTCCAAAGGCCTCCTTTACCTTCTTTCAAAAAATAATTTTAAAAGTAAGGACTCGGGAGAAAGGGGCAAAACCAAGATACCATTTTAAGAGCACACAGCTAGGCATGGTGGTACATACCTGTAATCCCAGCACCGGGGAGCTGAGGCAGGACGGTCTTGGTGAACTCGAGGCCAGCCTGGGCTGCTACATAGTCAGTTGAGGACCAGCCCAAACAACACAGTGATGCTCTGGATACTCTGTGTCAGAGAGAGAGAGAGAGAGAGAGAGAGAGAGAGAGAGAGAGACAGAGACAGAGACAGAGACAGAGGCAGAGGCAGAGACAGAGAGACAGAGAGAGAAGGAGGAGGAAGAAAAAGAGGAAGAGGAGAAAGAAAAGGAAGGGGAGGGAGGAAGGAAGGAAGGAAAGAAAGAAGGAAGGAGCACACAGTGCCAAATACCATATGGAACTCACAGAGAAGAATTAAAGTCCTTGGGTTTGCAGTATGCACATGTACACCTTCCGTGTGTCCTGCCCTCTCTTCCATGCCCTGACTATCAGAGTCTGCTACCCTGCCTGAAGCCCTGAGCCTTGCGTGAGAATGCCCCACTAGTTTTGAAAGTTTCTCACTGCCCTGTAACAGCTACACCTTTACACAGAGGTTTCCATATCATCACAGATGTCCACTCAACTCCTGTTCTGTGTGCAGAGAGCAAACACAGAGATGGTGTTTTGAAATTATTTTGAGAAGTTTTCCAACTAGAATGGAATGTGCAGTCTATGAAGTGTGTCTTTAAAGGGTTATAAATCATGCCTTTTCTATCTTGAAAAATTATTTCCACTTTGGCAACTCAGGTGCAGGTGTGAGTTACGCAGTGAGCTTCTGAATACAGCTGAGGAGGACTTAGCATGACTTAAGACCCCGTTCCACCACAGCCCGAGTGGCTCCCATGGCGAGGTGATGCTCAGGACAGAGCTGGGCCGCGCAAGGCTGCTCACCTACTGACGCACCCCTGTTTCAGGATTCTTCAGACCACCTCAGGTTTTAGATCAGGGAACACCTTTCTAGGGCCGAAAGAGCAAGCGCTGCCTCACCACCCTGTCATGCGTACACACCGGGTCCCTTGGAGAATCGAGGCTCCTTGTCAAGTCAACCTCTCTACTTACCATCAGACCAATAGAAAGAAATACAAAACAGTGACCACCTGGAAAACAGGGCTTTCTGATCTTTGCTACCTATGACAGGACAAGAGGGTGCTACACCCAAAGGGCTTGGGGGCAACATGCTGGGAGTGGTTAGACCACAAATATTTTAAAGCCTTTTCTATCCTGGTGGCTGCTTATTCACCAATGAGTGCCAAATCCACAGTAAATTTAAATTTTTATTTCCATTCTCTTTTTCTTCCAATATCCCTGGTGTTGCCGGGAAGTGAAATTCCCTGAACACAGATTCCCTGAATGCCGCATGGGGCCACCCAGCCACCGCCTTGTGATATGATTTCTTGCCTCCAGGAGAATGTAATCAGCTTCCCCTGTCCTTGCACCCCAAGGTGTGAGGCTGCATCCTGGCCGCTGTGTCTGAAGACCTCCATGTGGCCACACATGCGCAGATGGGCAGATGGACACAGGCCTCCCTTCAGAAGCAAATGCATGCGGCATTCATGCGTGGCCCAGGCGCGAGCCCAGTGTCCGCAGTGCTGGGTCTGATGTGCTGACAGGCAGCGGGCCTGGCCCTGCTGTCTTCACGGGGCCCTGCAGCTGACTGCTTGGGCACCAGGCCGCCCCCTGCCCAGTGACCATCTATCTCCATGGGTGACAACACTCCCCTTGCAGCCTCTCCAAAGGCCGTGCAGATAACCCACAAGAGGCCTTATCTGCCTCCTTCCTCCTCCTGTCCCTGAGAAGGGACAGAACACAGGGGGCCTCCACGGAGCTGAGGCGACTAGTGAGAAGGGCAGGGCAGGCAACCATAGGGCTACATCACATGTCCAGAGGCCCATCGTCTTCCAAACAGCCAGGCCCTTCCCCTCACCATAGGCCTCACTGAAATAAGGCTGGCAGCAGTGCTCTTCTAGAGTTGGCAGGCTCCTTCGGGGCCTCAGTGCTATAAGCAACAGGGATGCCTGCCTGGTACCTTCCCTCTGTGAGGGAATATTGGGCCGAGCAATCTAGGACTCAGCTGTGGGGAGCTTGGGCTCCTCCCGGGTCCAGGCAAGTCTGGGCTTCCAGGGCTCCTGGCTGTACACGCAACACCTCCAACTCCCAAGGTGGTCTTTGTGGTGTCCCAACCCAGCCCCCTGGTGGACCTCCACATGTGCAATCGGGCTGATCCTCATCCAGGAGGGCCACATCCTAACTTCACTGCAACAGCCAACTTGTAGTGAAAGCCACACTCTGCAGCTCCAGGGAGCATCAACCTGAAGAATAGTAGTCAAACCAGTGCAGGCCTGGCAAACTTGTGCCCTCGTCTCTGCTCCCCACCAACATCCACAGCTCTGCCGCCCCCGGGCCAGCATCTGTCTCCATCCCTGCACACACCAGGGGCCCCATGGAGGAGCAGCTCGGTACCCTTCCATCCCAGGGCCCAGCAGGTGCAGCTCAGCCCACCTGTACCATCACCTTGGGGAAGACGGGCTGCAGTCTCTCTGCTTCTGACCTGGTTTGGTAGCAGAGAAAATATGGTACCAGGACAATGGATCAACAAGGAAATCAAGGAAAATGTCTTGTTCCAACATTAGAGAGAGTGAAGAAGATCATGTATTCATTAAATAAGGGACTAAACAGGACAAACCTTTGAGCAGGAGACATAACATTTAAGAATAAAATCGACGTGGTGGATAAAGGTCGCAGAAGATCAAGTAAGGCGCTAATAGTTGCGCCTTTTCCATTTTCTTATCGATCAATATTACATTTTTCCAAGCTAAAATGCAGCAGCAGAGTTATTGCTGACCTTTCCCTCACCCTTCCATTGTGTATGAAATCACAGCAAAATAACAAACGACTTTATAAGCCACAGAATTTTTCTGATGCAAACCCCCAAGTGGGCTAGAATCTTCCTCAAAATCTATTTCTTTTGAAAGTAGGAGGAATGAGACCCTGCTAATTAGACACGGGAGAGCTGCTTGCCTTTAAGAGTAAATCGCCCATTCAGAAGTGGCTTTACTGCCCCCAAAGTGGTGCTGAGGGGTCGGGGTCCCAGTGAGGGCTGGCCCTCCTAGAAGTCACCGCTGCTCTGCACACCTGCCTCCCAGGCTGCATCCCACGTGCGACAGCTCCGCTGTGGAACAAGGAGGCCGGGCCAAGCTTGGCTTTGCCCGGTCCATCGCTGGGGGCGTGGCTCTCCTGAGGCCATGTGAAACCCCGTAGCTCACTGTAAGCATGGTTTCTCTCAAGCGGGGAAGGATCTTCAAGGTCACACCAGCCAGGCAGACCCCAGCTGCCTGGGCCCAGCTAGACAAGTGCACGCTTGTGTTCGGTGTGCCCCTACCCACCCGGGGACATGAATGGATGGCGCTATGCTATGGTGGGCAGCGCTCAGGGCGACAGAGGACATAGGGTTTTAGGCTCAGATGGGTGGAGGTGGGGGTTTGTCCCTCCTCCTGAGGCTGGGCTAGAGGGGGCAGGACCCCAACAGTCATACCCACAAGGCCAAAAGTCAGGCCTGTCCCACAAATCCCTTGGCTCTAGGGATTCCAGATCATGAGCAGGGCGACCAAAGTGAATTCAGAACTCATTTTAACAAGGAGTTCTAGTTCATGGTAAAATAAAAATAATCACCTTGATGCTAAAAAGGAAGATATGGATTTTCTTTAAATCTCTGAATGACAACAATTAACCTAATCTAGAAACTCCCTTGGGGCCCGGCGGGATGGCTCAGTGGTCTAAAGCCCCTGCTTGGGGAAGCTTGGGTGGCTTCAGGGACCGCGGTTCGATCCCCGGCACCACATGCTGCACCAGCCCTGCCCTCGGGGCGGGCTGAGCCGGCCATAAAAATGAGTGAATAAACAAAGGTTCTGCAACAAGAAAAAAATAAATAAATAAAATTAAAAAAAAAAAAAAAAAAAACTCCCTGTGCAAGGAGCCTGACTAGTCCCAACTCCCAGATTAGCATAATCCATAACTCACTCCAGCCTCCTGAAAATGGTGAGGTGCTTCAGAAGAGTGGGACCTTCATCTGGTTAGGGTATAAGTAGCAAGTCCGTGGTCCTAGGCCCCCACCTAGGAATGTACTTGTCTTGTCAGCACAAAGGCCATTTCCCACCAGAAAGGAAAACAGAACACTTTATAGTTTTGTTTTTTAATCATTTATTTATTTATTTGTTTGTTTGTTTGTTTGTTTGTTTGTTTAGTACATGTCTCACTACGCAGCTGACTTGGTAATCCTCCTGTCTCAGCCTCCCCAGTGCTAGGATTACAGGCGCGTACCACCATGCCCAGTTTCAGTAGCAGACCCAGCACACCCGGAGTGCTGGGACTGGCACAGCATGTGGTACCTAAGATCGCTTGTTAGGCAGGCACTTAGACTGCTGGGCTATCTCCCTGGCCCAAAAATGTAACATCTTAAAGAAGGTATTTTTTTTAGACTATTGTATTCTCATTTGCTGAAGCTTAAAACATAATGTCACTCCAGAAATTATTAATTTTTCAATAAAAATTTAAACCACATATACATGGTATAACTTGCCAAGTTGGTTTGGCTGTTAACTGAAAGTTACCTTCCCTTTCATTTGCATTTCTAAATTCAAAACTAGGTTAAAAGGAAATCCTGGTTAATGGGGTGTCGGGGAAGTGGACTAGTGGCCAAGCCTTGGTACAATGGCTGTGCCACACATGTGCCACGCACCATGTGCTTACAGCTCAGTGGAGCAGGGGTGAGCCAACTGGGGGAGCAAAGGGAGAGAGGTACAACCTGGGCATCAGGCCAGGGCTGCAGCGAGCCTAGGCCAAAGCAAGGCATGAGGACAGTCATGATGGGGACAACAGGATCCAGGCCACCTGGACCTTGAGCCTTGCACCTGGACGGTCATCTGGAAGTCCTGAAACAGGTGCATGGGCACAGAACACGTCCGCAGAGCTGGCATGTGGTCGAAGGTGGCTCCTTCAGTCAGTCTATAAGAGCGGCCCTCTCCCTTAGGGCTGCTCCAGGCTCAAGTGGGCAGTGGCTAGGTACCAGCACGGGTTGAGGGAAGCTCAGGAGCAGTCCCTCAGATGCCCCTGAGAAGCTGGGTCAGCGTGCAGACCCCCAGGCCCTGTGCTGAGGGGTTGGGGCTTTGCAAAGGTCACCCAGCAGCAGTGTCCACACAGCCAGAGCCACCACTACCAAGGCCTTTAGATTGTCATCTGTCACCTCCTGCCCCCAGGAAGGAATGCAAACCCAAGATAGGACGTGTGGGGCATGGGGGGGCTTGTCTTTGGGGAGCGAAAGTGGTTTATCAGATACAGCCCTCCCCACAGCGGTGTCAACACAAGTATCAAAGAAGGTGGACACACTGGTATTATTAGCTCAAGGCTGGTCTCAGGGCTTCGGGACACAGGAGACTGCAGTCCACTGTACGGTTCTTAGCTTAATAGCAAAAAGCCCATCTCTGCAGTTTTCTGTCTTCTCAAACTTCACACTAATTTCACACAGGTCAAAGAAAGTAGCGACAAATTAAAGGAGGCAACTGTGCACAGAGTACTTCTTTTCATTCAGTTAAAACCTGGCTGAATATAAAAATTATGAGAAACATATAGGGAATGTGGGGAACTATGCTACAATTTCTCAAGTACAGCAGGTCTTAAAGCACTGAATTTTACAATTCATAGTCTACATTTGTTATCCTGTTGGACTTTTTAACCATGCGTACATAGTATTTTCATGCAAACTAGCAATTAAATAGCAACTTTGTGGCCTCCTTCTACCCCCGGCAAGTGCCTGTGTCCTGAGCCTAGCTGCCTGCAGAGCTGCCTCTTGGGGTCTTTGGCCCAGGCTGTCTCCTCACCCACCAGGACCTGCTCCAACCCTGATCCTAACATCTAGCCCAGAATTTGATTTTCATATACAATTTCCAGTTAGTTGCTAAGTCTTTTCGCTGGAGCCCAAAGCACCTCTACTCCAGTATTTCTCTCTCTCTCCCTTCCTTCTTTCCTTCCTTCCTTCCTTCCTTCTTTCCTTCCTTCCTTCTTTGCTTCCTTTCTTTCTTTCCTTTCACCCTGGAAGCCACCCAGAAATTAATTGTACTTATAAACTAAATGAGCCTTGCAAGGAATTACATTTACCAAAAAAAAAAAAAAAAAAAAAAAAAAAAAAAAAAAAAAAAAAAAAAAAAAAAAAAAAAAAAAAAAAAAAAAAAAAGCTTCAAAAATGAAAGCTCTGGATCAGTATGATGTTTAATCTTTTAAGCTACAAAAGGGGTGGAGAGCTGTGGGCACCAGAGCACTGCCCTGTCTCATCTTCAGTGACCATTACATTAGGCCCCCAGAAGTCACAACTAGGAAGAAGTGGTCACAACATCAAAGCATCCCCAGAACCCGTGGCCACACACAGCCCAAGCTGGAAGCTGACCGTTGTCCACCGTTGTCCTCAGTCTTACACACACGGACATGCATCACAGCTGAAATTCTGCCTGTCCCCCACCCCGTGGCCCTGTGCTATCTCAGGAGCTGGCACTGTGGGGGAAAGGAATGAAAAACGATTCAAATGAAAAGGATGCAGATACGCCACTGCGTTTTCTTTTCCTGTGTGACATTTTGCCTCAGGTTATACAACACAAAGGCCGGCGTCCATCCCGATGACAGAGCACATGGCGTCATCACTGGGCTGTCAGAGGCAGCCACCAGGTCTTGACACTGGCCTGCAGTGGTCCTGTCCTGTGCTCTTCCACTCTGAGAATGCAGCTCAAGCAGCCGCTAACAGACAGGTTAGTGGCCAAGGTGGGTCCCCTCCCGGGACCACGTGGGCTCGTATTGTTGCCCCAGCCTTTGGCGTTCCTTCCCCACTGCCAAGCTGTGCCCCACCTTACAAACAAACATGGCACGATGCCAGCAGCACATCCTCTCGCTTTGGAGAGCAGGATCCTGGGACCCCTAAAGCGCCTCTTTGAGTGATGCCGTGAAACCACACCCTTAATTACCTGGACAAAGCCTTCAGCCCCTGCAGAGCTCCAGCGCGCAGGCCTTGGCGGCCACTGGAACCCGTGTCTTCCTCCTACTTATTGCAAATGTGACCTTTTGTTGAGATTTGACTGCAGCCTCCTGCAGAGAGAGGTGGCCTGTCATGACTGCTGTGCACTGTGACCCTCGGATGGCGGAGCACAGGTGGAGCCTGGGACGCAGTGCACAGAACAGCAGAGGCAAGGGAGCCCACCCAGAGTTGGAAACAGAGGGGCTTTTGCCCTGCTGCCGCAGAGCACACTGCCAATATCCAGGATCTCTCAGCCATGGTGAAAACGTGGCCAGCCAGGCTGGCAGGGTGGGCTGAGACAGGCCATGGGAATTCTTCTTCCTTCCCTCCTTCCCTCCTTCCTTCCCTCCTTCCCTCCTTCCTTCCT